>JAACNH010002051.1:0-33797 GCA_019447015.1 Hymenochirus boettgeri
TCGTCGCCGATGGGGAGGAGGGGGCGGAGCCTACCAGAGCAGCGTTGCTCTAAGACTCTGCTGTAGGTTACGCGAACCCAGGGGTGAGGACCTAGCGGTTCAGGTCCTCACCCTGGGTAAAAGCTAATGAACAAAGAAGAGGAGCGGAGGGAAGGCGAGTATAATTGTCCTTTAAAAGGAATGACACTGGCAGGTTTTGTTCTACCAGCGGTATTGAAATTCTGAACGTCCACCCGATCGAATCTGAATATTTTGATTCTTCAACCACAATTTTCACTTTTTCAACTGCGATTTTCTGACTTTCTAAACAATTCTCAAGGATTTTCCAAACCGACAGTTCCGTATTGAGACCAGGTTAGTTTCAAACCCAGAAATCATCTCTAGAAGCAATAAGTAGTAATAAGTAGTAATAAGTGGCCTCATAATAAAAAATAAAACCCCCAATCCCCCAAACCATTATCAAACATACCGTTTCTCTTCTGATAAATCACATCTGGTTCTTTCACTGCCTGAGTTACATGAATATAAAATCTGTCATTCTCGGTCATTAGTTCCTCACAAGAGGGGAAAAAATTGAATGTTTAAGAACATTTTTACCTCCCTGTCGTTTCAGAGCAAATGACACTTTTTTTACTGATGGGCAGTCAAAACCAGGGAATCTATTAGCATCCTAGAAATTCGGACGCAGATACCCGACGGAGATTTAACATGGCATCTATCAGCCCTGTCACCTAATCGCAGCTGCTAATAAAAGCGCTTTTGTTTTATGTTGGAGTGTCCATTGAGAGTGATCATTTTACGCGATTCCATAGCTAAAAGTGATATTGCAACATCCATCACGTTGGTTGATATAAAACAGCCTAAAAGCATGTGAAATTGCCTGGTACGATGGTCCTTTTAATATACAATTCTGCTTGATTCATTCAAAAATATAAAGTTTACTTTTAGCATAAAGAAATGTCGAACTTGCAGCCAAGGAGGTAAAGTACCGGTAATTAATGAATAAAACAACTGTCCACTGGAGTCCCTTCCGCAACTGCATCCAAATGTACCCAAAAAGGGCAGTAAACTTCAGGAATCAGATGCTAGTTCACAAGAGTAGCCCAGTAAAAAGGTGACATCTGGTTGGTTGCTGAAAATTAATACCATGGGCAAACTTTTGTACCATTCTGGTAGTCTGGATAGATATCAGCTTACAATGGGAATCTGCATAGCACAGATGCTGTCTTGTTGGAATTATTTAAGGACAAGGGCCAAAAGTAACTCACTCTGGTAGTCTGGATAGATACTAGCTTACCCTGGGAATCTGTGTAGCTAGTAGGCTACAGGGCTCCGCTGTGTTTTGGCTGGAGTATCTAACAGCAAGTAATTTAGTTGTGCCAATTGGTGCTGCAAGGATTCTCAGTCTCACAGATAAAGACCACACCCTGAAATGGCATTGCGACTTCTATTTTATCAAAAATCTTAATTATAAGAAAGGAACGAGACATCTAAACCATGCCAGATACATTTTGTGTCATCAGATGATCCATCTGAGCTGTGTGTCTACCACGGTGTTTCAAGGAGATCTTGATGGTGTTTGCTTTCAATTAGCCAAGTATGGGTTCGATTATTGCTCTTCAAACTGGTTCAGCGTTTAGTTTGCAAACCAGCATATAGGGTGATACTTTATCACAAAAAGGGCCCAAAAAACATTTAAAAAAAATACGAACCACCTCTGACTCTACTAATTAGCTCAACCATACCATGCTGTAAAAATAACCCATAAACTTTCACCAAAGACAATAAGGAAGAGGTTTGCCTTGCAAAATAAGCAGATGCTGTTTTGCATTATATTTTTTTACTGGAATTCTTGAAATGACTTTCAGTCAACTTGACCTTTTATCGCATACATGCATGGCATGTGTCTTCCAATTCCAATATTTAATGTCTAATTAATAAACAAAAATATATTAGACTCCTAGCAAGCTAAAAATATACCGTACTTTAGTTTAGGCTCATAGGGCAATTCATGTAGATACTTTCTACATGGTGAGACATTTTATAAGGCCGGTTATGTAAAACTTTATGATATCTGGCATGGCGGAATATACATCTAAGCCTTGTAGATGGTTGTTATAATCCATACAGCCTTAAATTATTAAAGTGGGACTTTCACTTGGGATCTGGGTAAAAGAATTATCACTCACTTTGATTCAAAGGGTTGGACTTGAAAGGGTAGAAAATAACAGGAGCTAAGCAGATACAGTATCCTTTAATATCTGGACCAACAATTTAGAAATGTTCTCTCCTATCTCAAAATATTCTTTCTTTTTAGCAAGGAAGGTGATAAAATAACCTCCATAACTCCTTTTAGAGAGGTCCAAGACCTTTAAAACGTGGCTGACAGTTTTGTGTTTACCTGGCATATGTACAGATGAGCCCATAAATGATTGGTCTGTGTAATCTAAAATACATTTTTGGTCAATCTTTATGTTTGTCAATGTAGCCAAACCAACAATGGATGGATAAAGTCGCAGCCAATGACTGCTGCTGATTAGAGATTGGCTAGAACTTGAACCCGAGTTCGACACGAATTTTACTAGTTCGATTATTACATTTTCGCTAACCCTCAAATGTACTGTTTCGGCGAAAACCCTTGAATGTAGCATATTGGTGATAACCCTCGAATATAGTGGTTCTATAGCCTAATACTGTTCCCTTTTACAATAGAGGTTATAAATAATGATCAGTATTGCTATTGTTTGACAGTGGTAATTCTGTATTTTGTGACACAGTAAAATACTTACAAAATACCAGTGTAGGGACAAAATACCAATAATGTATCATATTTTAACCAGATGGTATTTTTTCTATTTTAATACCAAACCTTTATAATATACCACTAAATTATATTTCTGTGAGTGTATGTTACACATTAACATAATACAGTAATTGAGGCTTGATACGTCCATCAAGTCCAACCTTTTCACCCTTCTTTTTAATCCTACCTAACAGTTGATCCAGGGGAAGGCAAAAAACCCAGCTTAAAAAACTTTCCAAATGGCAATCGGAAAGTATCCCTGGATCAACCAGAACTTTGCACTGCACCTCCTCTAACCAATAAAATCCATGTTTACTGATGATGAACAAATCACCCTAGTTGGTTGCTCAAAACCTCCCCTCATTTTGTGCTCAAAATTTCAGCCATTAAAAGTTGAAATTTTCCAACAAATCTACAGAAACAAAACAGTTTCGATCATTGAAATTTCTATTATTCCGCATCAACATTACGTCTGTCGATTCAAAAGATAAAATTTCAAACATGGAACCAGTAAAAGAAATTACATTATTAACAACACCTTAAAGTGTATGTATACTGAAAAAAAATTACTTTGCATCATCTTAATCTGTAAATAAACACATGTAAGTAGCACTTACTCTGAGGTGTGTGTGTTGCTGCATGACTTTAATACAATACTTGTTTTGCTCAGGCTCTGACCACTGATCTGATTATTTTCCCACATACCAACTGTCAATACAATGAATACAGCACACAAACTGTCAAACCATTCCAGCTATAGCAAAACTGCTTACAGAAATGCGTTAGATGTTTTAGATTGGATACCTAATGAAATAGGGGTCAGATTAACAAAAAAAACAGTACAGTAATAGTTGGGATGAATTATAATTTCCACTAATGGGTAATTGAAAATTTTTTTCTAGTATGTATGTGTACATACCCTTTAAGGTGTTTCCGTCTATTAGAAGTCTATAGCAGTGGCACACGCCCCCTACAGACCCTCTTGGTCCCATGTTGTTATCAGACAATAAAAATACCAGGATATTTGTAATTGCCAGCGGAACAAAAACTTCAAAACTCTACAAGTTCAATTTTGTCAATTTTTCTGCAGTTAACAAGAGGAACAAATCATTTGCCTTATTCCGCAAATAATTTTTTTGTGAAAGTTTATAAAAACCCAAGGGCAAAAGTGCATTTAAGCAAAACAATAAAATATACATATATATTTTGGGGGGGAAGTGACAGAACAAAAAATGTATTTGTAAGGCACCAGCCATTAATTGGATTATTTCTTATTTATACAGAGAATCTAGTGGGACATAGAGAAATATTTGAGTGATTTCCAGAAGTTAATGACTCACTCTAAATTCTCCAGAGACCCATCAAACAAAAAAAAGGTTATCAAGTCATTTTCTGCTTGTAGACACTGAAAAGCTCTTACTGTATGTGAAGAAACATTAAAATATTCATTTCACTGATTTATTGTGACGTTCCATTTATTGAGGAACAATAATAAAGTGTTTCAGACAAAACCATCACTTATGATGGTTGATTCTGATGTGACTATTATATTATTTTCCGTGTGCGGCCAGGTGTTAGTTGAATGAAGCTTCTGGGGAGGTTGGATTGGCGTTGTGGTTCCTCTTTGTTCTCGCAATTTCGCAGTCACCTAATTTCTTTGTAGATTGAAGGAACCCGTCTTTCTTATCTCTTGAATACTCCCTGTGCTAATAATAAGAGATGGACGAACTTTCTAAAGTTTCTGAACTTTATCAAAAGTTCTAAAGTTCTATAGTTCGGAAACAAACCCATAATAGAAGAAAATAGTTTAAAAAGTTATAGTTAATTACATAACAATGGTAGCTTACTGTAAATAGCTGGGCGACCTGGGAAATGGCCTGGGAAACATGTACATACAGTATCACCAAAACATGTTTAAACTAACTGTCCCCATAATTGGGCAATTGTCAGGTTTCTGCATTAGAGTATTTGCTACATTCGAAGGTTATCACCAATTTGTGGTTTACGGAATGCTACATTCAAGGTTTATCGGCAATTGGATGGTTATCGATGAATCGCTACAACAAGGGTTATTGCCAAAATGCTACATTCGAGGGTTGTCGCCAAAACGCTGCTTTCATGGGTTCTTGTCGAAATTATATATTTGAGGGTTATCAAAAATTTGATAATTATCGAAAATATGTCCGTGAGTTTGGAAAACCCATTCAGGAAGTTCTAAAAAGTCTGAGTTCGTCCAAACTGTTGGATTGTACATACGGCTACACATTCCACAGCGCTTTACAATGATTTCATCAGCTCCCAATAGTTCTTCTTAGTCTTCTTAGTCAACCCATTTTCTATCTCATATCACCTCCCCATTTCATATTTAGGAGGTCCTACAGAAATTAGATTGCCAAAAGAGAGTGGCAGACTAAAGTAGGCCATATACAAAAAAGATGAGTACTGTAGGCTAATGTGATACCTTTTTAATTATGGACTAACAGTTCATTTTTGAAATAATAAAAAAAAGGTATCACCTTATCCTACAGTACTCATCTTTTTAGTATATGCTACTGGACTAACATTGCTACAGACATTTTATCTAAAGTAGGCCATACATGGGGAAATATTATCCTATAAAACCTAAGAGGCTTACATTTTAATGGCAGCATCAGTGGAATATTGTGTCACTAAATGATCATTATAAGAAAATGTTCCTGTCACAAACTTGCCGCTCCAGTCCAGCGCCGATTCCGGGTAGACGGTGCCAGTGATGTGATGATGTCACAAAGTGCCAACTGAATATTGAAAAACTGGCGTCTTCTTCCTCCCGGCACCTGATTGTAGCTTTCGCTACCCATGGTTCCTATATTTGCTTCCTAACTAACCAGTATCCAGTGTCTTTCCTTGTCTGTATCCAGTTTACTAACCTTGCCTGTATGAAGCCTACTTACCTCCAGTATCCAGCCTACTTACCTGCAGTATCCAGCCTACAGTTACTTACCTAGCCATTCTTCAGCTACTTACCCTGCCTGTCTCTAGAATCCAACTGTTGTTTTAAATAGAAAAGTAAAATAAACTCTGTAACGTGATGGTTTTTACCCACCGTGCAGTCTGCATGCAGAGAGCAGAGATCCAATCCTGCTTCACATTTTAATAAAAGGATATTACATCACCTCAGAGAAGCCTGCCCTGTATACAAGCACAGTCAGTTATAGGTATGAAGTCTGATTCTGAGTCCAACCCAGCTCCGAAGTTTGGCCGGAATTCTCAGATTTTTGGATCGTAGAACTTTTCCTGGATTTTCGATAATTATAAAATATACAGGGCGATTTAAAAAATATCAAATACGTGAGCCCTCAATTCTGAATACGTGAACCCTCAATTCTGAATACGTGAACCCTCAATTCTGAATACGTGAAGCCTCAATTCTGAATACGTGAATCTTCAATTCTGGATACGTGAACCCTCAATTCTGAATACGTGAATCCTCAATTCTGGATATGTGAACCCTCAATTCTGAATACGTGAATCCTCAATTCTGGATACGTGAACCCTCAATTCTGAATACGTGAATCCTCAATCTGGATACGTGAACCCTCAATTCTGAATACGTGAACCCTTAATTCTGAATACGTGAGCCCTCAATTCTGAATACGTGAACCCTCAATTCTGAATACGTGAACCCTTAATTCTGAATACGTGAACCCTCAATTCTGAATACGTGAATCCTTAATTCTGAATACGTGAACCCTCAATTCTGAATATGTGAACCCTTAATTCTGAATACGTGAACCCTTAATTCTGAATACGTGAACCCTCAATTCTGAATACGTGAACCCACAATTTTGAATACGTGAACCCTTAATTCTGAATACGTGAACCCTCAATTCTGAATACGTGAACCCTCAATTCTAAATACGTGAACCCTTAATTCTGAATACGTGAACCCTTAATTCTGAATATGTGAATCTTCAATTCTGAATACGTGAACCCTCAATTCTGAATACGTGAACCCTCAATTCTGAATACGTGAAGCCTCAATTCTGAAAACGTGTTTTGTTTACATGTACATTTCCCCTTGTCTTAGGAGTCATTTCCACTAACTTACTATTGCTATTTATAATTGGAACATTGACATCTATGGGTCATTTTTCATATTTTTGAATTTTTCCATTTTTTTTCCCGAAAATCCAGTTTTTGAATGGAACTCACCGGTTTAAACACCTCTAATCAGTTAAATGGTCAGGGAACACTTTGGTGAAGTACTATCCTAATATTAAACTGTAAAGGGCACATAATCCCTTATAGGATATTCCTTATCATTAGAGATGGCCAAAACTGGTAAGACTCGTTCCGTCTTTGGATTTACTGATCTCTAAATCCCAAAAATCCGAAAAAAAATCCGGAAGTACTTTCTGGATTTCGGAGAGTATTTTCGATGATTAACAAACGTTCCAGTCTATTTCTGATAATCCTTGAAATTAGCCTCGAACGTTTGATAATTCTTAAAAATACAATTGTAAACTACTTTTTCTAATTGTATATTTGAGGATTATCAGACATTCAAAGCTATTTTCGAAGCTTATCAAACAAAGTCTTGAGCATTCGAATCATTGAAAACGCGTTCCAAAGTCCAGGAAGTCCCAAAATAACAAAGATCCACTAAGTTTCGGACTGAACATTAGGATTTCGGAAACGAGGGGTTCTGTGTCGGATCCAGGTCCGAGTCGGACCCGCACCCCATCTCTACTTATCATACAAAAATTGGATTTTGTATTGTAGCTGATAAGATCAACACAACCCAGAAACTCTCCTATGCACCCCAGCTAAACATTGCACTGAGGATAAGACTTGGAAGTTAGTACAGAAAGCAACCGCAAGCAATAGCATGGAACCCAGCCAAGCACAGACACAGTTGATGCAGTGACTAAGAACATTGGCAATAAAGGTAAAGATAAAATATTACTTTCTATGATAGCTGTAGAACATATAAGTTCCCATAATATCATATTTTCTATGAACATTAATTAGTTTTACATACCAGCACCTTCTCTCGCAATGAAAATATTTTGAGTTCCTTGAAATAAAAGAATAAAAATCTCAGATGAAGAATATACTAAGCAAGTTTGTTTTTAATGGAACTGAGCAAGAGGAATAAAAAGCTTTTTCTAAGTGAACCTGCATTGTGGGAATCGCTCTAGGGAGGAGATGGAAGTGGGTTATCGGTTGGATTTTCTTGGGAAATTTATCTGATATTGTTTTCCCCTACTCTTAAATGTCAAAGTGCCTGCAATCATCTACAACACATTATGGCTGGGCTGCCCTCATTGTAACACATTTACTGAGCTGGAAAAACAAAAACGTTCAAGTTCAATCTTCATTCAGTTCATAGTTAGATTTTGTCACAGATGAGAAAAGCGAAGAAAAACAACAACAGAGAACAACCTTCACCTACTGCCAGTGTATACGGTCAATATCCTACACAATCAACTGTGATATCTAGCACTGGAGACCTGTTCATTGTCTGGGGAAAAAGAAAAACATGTTGTTAAAATAGCCGACAGTTTCTATTTCTCTAAGGATGTACTGAGAGAGAACTTGAACCAGGAGAAGTAGTCCAGCCACTTCTTTAAGGAGATGTTCTGAAGGGTGTACTGGGAGAGAACTGGAACCAGGAGTATTAGTCCAGCCACTTCTTTAATGAGATGTTCTGAAGGATGTACTGGGAGAGAACTGGTACCAGAGGAAGAAGTCCAGCCACTTCTTTAATGAGATGTTCTGAAGGATGTACTGAGAGGAAGAACTGGTACAGAAGGAAGAAGTCCAGCCACTTCTTAATGAGATGTTCTGAGGAGTACTGAGAGATAACTGGAACTAGGAGTAGTAGTCCAGCCACTTTCTTTTAATGAGATGTTCTGAAGGATGTACTGAAGAGAACTGGTACCAGGACAGAAAAATCAATCCCTTCATTTAATGAGATGTTCTGAAGGATGTACTGAGAGAGAACTGGTACCAGGAGCAGAAGTCCAGACACTTCTTTAATGAGATGTTCTGAAGGATGTACTGGGAGAGAACTGGTACCAGGAGTAGCAGTCCAGCCACTTCTTTAAGGAGATGTTCTGAAGGATGTACAGAGAGAGAACTGGTACCAGGAGCAGAAGTCCAGCCACTTCTTAAGTGAGATGTTCTTGAAGGATGTACTGAAGAGAACTGGTACCAGGAGCAGAAGTCCAGCCACTTTCTTTAATGAGATGTTCTGAAGATGTACTGGGAAGAAACTGAAACAGGAGTAGTAGTCCAGCCCTTCTTTAATGAATATTTCTGAAGGATTACTGAGAGAGAACGAAACCAGGAAGTAGTCCAGCCACTTCTTTAATGAGATGTTCTGAAGGATGTACTGAGAGAGAATCTGTAACACAGGAGCGATCTGTAACACAGGAGCGATCTGTAACACAGGCGCAAAGGCGCAATCTGTAACACAGGCGCGATCTGTAACACAGGAGCGATCTGTAACACAGGCGCAAAGGCGCGATCTGTAACACAGGCGCGATCTGTACAACAGGAGCGATCTGTAACACAGGAGCGATCTGTAGCACAGGAGCAATCTGTAACACAGGCGCGATCTTTAACACAGGCGCGTCTGTAGCAAGCACAGGCGCGATCTGTAACATAGGCGCGATCTGTAACACAGGCGCGATCTGTAACACAGGCGCGATCTGTAACACAGAGGATCTGTAACACAGGCGCGATCTGTAGCACAGGAGAGATCTGTACACAGGACGATCTGTAACACAGGCGCGATCTGTAACACAAGCGCGATCTGTAACACGGAGCGATCTGTAACACAGGCGCGATCTTACCCAGCGCGATCTGTAACACAGGAGCGATCTGTAACACAGGCGCGACTGTAGCACAGAGAGATCTGTAACACAGGAGCAATCTGTAACACAGGAGCAATCTGTAACACCAGGCCCCCGCGATCTGTAACACAGGAGCGATCTGTGACAGAGCAATCTTAACCATCAGGAGATCTGTAAACACAGAGCGCATCTGTACACGCGATCCAAGGAAGATCTGTAACACAGGAGCGATCTGTAACACAGGCTGACCAGATCTGTAGCCACAGGAGCGATTCTGTAACACAGAGCGATCGTAACACAGACATCTGTCCAACACAGGAAAGATCTGAACCGGCCGCGATCTGTAAACAGGAGCGTCTTACAACAGGCGCATCTGTTACACAGGCGCCGATCTGTAACACAGGCTCACACTCTGTAAACACAGGAAAGATCTGTAACACAGGCGCGATCTTGCACAGGAGATCTGTAACACAGGGACGATCTGTAACACAGGCTCGATCTGTACACGGCATCACGGGGTCTAAGATTGTACACAGGAAAGATCTGACAGACTCTGTAACACAGGGAGATCTGTAACACAGGCATCTGTAACACAGGACGATCTGTACACAGGCCGATCTGTAACACAGGACCATCTGTACACAGGAGCCATCTGTAACACAGACCGATCTGTACACAGGACAGCGATCTGTAAACACAGAGCCATCTGTAACACAGAGAATCTGTAAACACAGGAGCAATCTGTAACCAGTAGCATCTGTAACACAGGGCTCTGTAACACAGGATCGATCTGTTAGTCACAGGAGCGATCTGCAACAAAGGAGCGATCTGTAACACAGGAGCGATCTGTACCACAGGCGCGATCTGTAACACAGGAGCGATCTTCAGCAAGGACGCGATCTGCTACACAGTGCCGATCGTACACAGGAGCGATCTGTACAAAGAGAGCGATCTGTAAAAGGAAGATCTGTAACACAAGAGCGATCTGTACAAATATACCGCGTCTGTAACACAGGACGATCTGTAACACAGGACGACGACATCTGTACAGACACTCGTACACAGGCGCGATCTGTACACAGCGCGATCTGTACAACAGAAGCAATTGTAACACAGGCGCGAATCTGTACACGAGCGAGAGCAGAGTCGATCTGTAGCACAGGAGCGATCTGTAGCACAGAGCGATCTGTAACACAGGCGCGATCTGTAACACAGGAGCGATCTGTAACACAGGAGCGATCTGTAACACAGGAGCGATCTGTAGCACAGGAGCGATCTGTAACCAGGCGCGATCTGTAAACAGGCGTCGATCTGTAAAACAGGAGCTCTGTAGCACAGGCGATCTGTACACGGAGCGATCTGAACACGATCGGATCTGTACACAGACGATTGTAACACAGGCGCGATCTGTAACACAGGAGCGATCTTTGAAAACAAACAGGAGCGTTCTCTGTAGCACAGAGCGATCTGTACACAGGAGAAGATCTGTAACACAGGAGCATCGTATGCACAGTAGCGATCTGTAACCACCGGCCATCTGTAACACAGGAGCGATCTGTAACACAGGAGCGATCTGTGCACAGGAGCGATCTGTAACACCGGAGCGATATGTAGCACAGGACGATCTGTAGCACGGAGCGATCTGTAACACAGCGGTCTGTAATTTAAGGCACAGGAGCGATCTGTAACACAGGCGCGATCTGTAACCAGGAGCGATCTGTACACAGGTGCGATCTGTAACAAGGCGCGATCTGTAACACAGGAGACGATCTGTAACACAGGAGCGATCTGTAACACAGGCGCGATCTGTACACAAGGCGCGATCTGTAACACAGAGCGATTGTAAAAATCAGGACGATCTGTAACACGGCGCGATCTGTAACACAGGAGCGATCTGTAGCCGGACGATCTGCAACACAGGAGCGATCTGTAACACAGGACGATCTGTAACACGGCGCGATCTGTAACACAGGAGCGATCTGCAGCACGGAGCGATCTGACACAGGAGCGATCCTGCAATCACAGGAGCGATCTGTAAGGACGATCTGTAAAAGCGATGTCAAGATCATCTGTAAAATAGGACCGATCTGTACACAGGACCGATCTGTAACACAGGACGATCTGACAACACAGGAGCCATCTGTAACACAGGCGCAATCTGTAACACAGCGCGATCTGTAACACAGCGCGATCTGTAACACAGAAGCAATCTGTAACCAGGGCGCGATCTGTAACACATGAGCGTCTGTAGCACAGGAGCGATCTGTAGCACACGGGTCTGTAGCACAGACGATCTGTACCACAGGCGCGATCTTAACACGAGTGAACACAGGCGATCTGTAACCGAGCGATCTGTAGCACAGGAGCGATCTGTACACAGCGCGATCTGTAACACGCGCGATCTGTAAACAGGATGCGTTCTGTACACGGAGCGATCTGTAGCACAGGAGCGATCTGTAACACAGGAGCGATCTGTAGCACAGGAGCGTCTGTAACACAGACCGGCGCGATCTGACACAGAGCGCATCTGTAAACAGGAGCGTTCTGTAGCACAGAGCGATCTTGTAGCACAAGAGAAGAGATCTGTAAGCACAGGAGCGATCTGTACACGGAGCGATCTTAACACAGGCGCGATCTGTAACACGGAGCGATCTGTAACCACACAGGAGCGATCTGTAGCACATGAGCGATCTTTGCACAGGAGCGATCTGTAGCACCAGGAGCGATCTGTAGCACAGGAGCGATCTGTAACACAGGAGCGATTGTAGCACAGAGCGATCTGTAACACAGGCGCGATCTGTAACTCAGGAGCGATCTGTAACACAGGTGCGATCTGTAACACAGGCGCGATCTGTAACACAGGAGAGATCTGTAACACAGGAGCGATCTGTAACACAGGCGCGATCTGTAACACAGGCGCGATCTTAACGACAGGAGCGATCTGTAAACAGGGTCGATCTTAACACAGGAGCGATCTGTACACAGGAGCGATCTGTAACAACGAGGGCGGTCTGTAACACAGGAGCGATCTGTAACACAGGAGCGATCTGTAACACCATCAGGCGCGAATCTGTAAAATAGACTGATCTGTAACACAGGAGCGATCTGAAACACAGGAGCGATCTGAACACAGAGCGATCTGTAACACAGGAGCGATCTGTAACACAGGAGCGTCTGTAACAAGGAGCCATCTGTACCAGGCGCGATCTTAAAATAGGAGCGATCTGTAACACAGGAGCGATCTGAAACACAGGACGATCCTGAACCAGGAGCGATCTGAAAACGGAGCGATCTGTAACACAGGAGCGATCTGTAACAGACAGAGGATCTGTAGCACAGGAGCGATCTTTAGCACAGGACGATCTGTAGCACAGGACGATCTGTACACAAGCGATCTGTAAACAAAGCGATCTGTAACACAGGAGCGATCTGTAACACAGACGCGGATCTGTAACACAGGCGACTACAGCGCATCTGTAACACAACGATCTGTCACAGGCGGAAAGGCGCGATCTGTAACACAGGAGCGATCTGTAGCACAGGGAGCATCTGTAGCACAGGAGCGATCTGTAACACAGGAGCGATCTGTAGCAGCAAGAGCGATCTGTAACACAGTCCGCGATCTGTAACACAGGAGTGATCAGTAAACGAGCGTTCTGTAGCACAGGAGCGATCTGTAGCACACGGAAAGATCTGTAAACAAGAGCGAATCTGTAGCACAGAGCGATCTGTACCAGGCGCGATCTGTAACACAGGACGTCTGTAACACAGGAGCGATCTGTAGCACGGAGCGATCTGTAACACAGGACCATCTTTAACACAGAGAGATCTGTAACACAGGAGCAATCTGTAACACAGGAGCGATCTGTAACACGCAAGGTCGCGATCTGTACACACAGGAGCGATCTGTAGCACAGGAGCGATCTGTAGCACAGAGCGATCTGCAACACAGGAGCGATCTGCAACACAGAGCGATCCTGCAACAGGAGCGATCTGTAAAAGACTGTCTGTACACAAGAGCGATCTTAACACAGGACCGATCTGTAACACAGGAGCGATCTGTAAAATAGGACCGATCTGTAACACAGAGCGATCTGAAACACAGGAGCCATCCTGTAACACAGGAGCGATCTGTACACAGGCGCGCTCTGTAACACAGGCGCGATCTGTAACACAGGAGCAATCTCTGTAACACAAGGCATCGACGTAACACAGGGCTCAGCGTGATCTGTAGCAAAGAGCGATCTGTACAACAGGAGCGATCTGTAACACAGGAGCGATCTGTACACAGAGCGTCTGTAGGCACAGGAGCGATCTGTAAACACAGGCCGATCTGTAACACGGGATCTGTAAACAGGAGCGTTCTGTAGCACAGGAGCGATCTGTACACAGGACGATCTGTAACACAGAGCGATCGAGCACGAGCGATCTGTAACACAGGCGCGTCTGAACCACAGGGATCTTGAACAGGAGCGTTCTGTAGCAACAGGAGCGATTTTAACACAGGAGCTGTAACACAGACGATCTGTAACAGGCGGATCAAGAGATCTCACGGAGCGATCTTTAACACAGGCGTGATCTGTAACACAGGCGCGATCTGTAACACAGGGTATTGCCAGAGTCTGAAACACAGAGCGTCTGAAACACTAGCGATCTGAACACAGAAGCGATCTGTAACACAGGAGCGATCTGTAACACGAGACCGCAACAGGCGCGATCTGACACGAGGCGATCTGTAGTCACAGGAGCGATCTGTAGCAACAGGCGCGATCTTTTATCACAGGAGCGATCTCTAGCACAGGCGCGATCTGTTAGCACAGGCGCGATCTTTAGCACAGAGCACTCTGTAGCACAGGAGCGATCTGAAAAGGAGCGATCCGATCACAGGCGCGTCTGTAACACAGGGCGACTGTACACGGAGCGATCTGTAACACAGGAGCGATCTGTAACACAGGAGCGATCTGTAACACAGGAGCCATCTGTAACACAGGCGCGATCTGTAAAATAGGAGCGATCTGTAACACAGGAGCGATCTGAAACACAGAGGCGATCTGAAACACAGGAGCATCTGAAACACAGAGCGATCTGTAACACAGAGCGATCTTTCACAGGGCGATCTGTAGCACAGGAGCGATCTGTAACACAGGCGCGTCTGTAAACACGGAGTGATCAGTAAAAAGGAGCTTCTGTAGCACAGGAGCGATCTGTACACAGAGAAGATCTTTAACCCAAGAGCGATCTGTAGCACAGGATGCGATCTGTAACACAGGCGCGATCTGTAACACAGGAGCGATCTGTAACACAGGAGCGATCTGTAGCACAGGAGCGATCTGTACACACAGGCATCCTTAACAGGAGATCTGTAACACAGAGCAATCTGTAAACACAGAGCGATCTGTAACACAGGCAGCGATCTGTACACAGGAGCGATCTGTAGCACAGGAGCGATCTGTAGCACAGAGCGATCTGCAGCACAGAGCGATCTGCAACACAGGAGCGATCTGCAACCAGGAGCGATCTGTATAGGACTCGATCTGTAACACAAGAGCGATCTGTAACACAGGACCGATCTGTCACAGGAGCGATCTGTAAAATAGGACCGATCTGTAACACAGGCGATCTGAACACAGGAGCCATCTGTAACACAGGCGCGATCTGTAACACAGGCGATCTGTAACACAGGCGCGAATCTGTAACACAGGGCAATCTGTAACACAGGCGCGATCTGTAACACAGGCAGCGATCTGTAGCAAAGAGCCGATCTGTAGCAAAGGACGATCTGTAACACAGAGCGCATCTGTAACACAGGAGCGATCTGTCAACAGGAGCGATCTGTACACACAGGCGCGATCTGTAACACAGGCGCGATCTGTAAACGGGAGCGTTCTGTAAGCACAGGAGCGATCTTGTAGCACAGGAGCGATCGTAAACACAGGAGCGATCTGTAGCACAGGAGCGATCTGTACACACAGGCGCGATCTGTAAAACTAGGAGCGTTCTGTAGCACAGGAGCGATCCTGTACACAGGAGCGATCGTAACACAGGAGCGATCTGTAACACAGGCGCGATCTGTAACACAGGAGGATCTGTACACAGAGAGATCTGTAACACAGGAGCGATCTGTAACACAGGCGTGATCTGTAACACAGGCGCGATCTGTAACACAGGAGCGATCTGTAAAACAGGAGCGATCTGTAACACAGGAGCGATCTGTAACACAGGAGCGATCTGTAACACAGGAGCGATCTTGTAACACAGCGCATCTGTAAATAGGACCGATCTGTAACACAGGAGCGATCTGAAACACAGGAGCGATCTGAAACACAGGAGCATCTGAAACACAGAAGCGATCTACACAGGATGCGATCTGTAACCAGGAGCATCTGTAACACAGCGCAACAGGCGCGATCTTTAACACAGGAGCATCTGTAGCACAGGAGCGATCTGTAGCACAGGAGCGCATCTTATCACAGGAGCGATCTGTAGCACATGCCGATCTGTAGCACCGGCGCGATCTGTAGCACAGGAGCGATCTGTAGCCAGGAGCGATCTTAGCACGGATCGTCTGTAACACGGCCGCGATCTGTAACACAGAGCGAACTGTAAACACAAGGAGCGATCTGTACACAGGAGCGATCTGTAACACGGAGCATTGTAACACAGGAGCCATCTGTACCAGGAGCATCTGTAGCACAGGAGCGATCTGTAACACAGGCGCGATCTGTAACACAGGAGTGATCAGTAAAACAGAGCGTTCTGTAGCACAGGAGCGATCTGTACACAAGCGATCTGTAACACAAGAGCGATCTGTAACAGCATGAGAGGCGATCTGTAACACAGGCGGACATCTGTAGCACAGGAGCGATCTTACAGAGCGTCTGTACACAGGACGATCTGTAACAGAGCCATCTGTTAACACAGGGAGAGATCTGTAACACAGGAGCAATCTTAACACAGGCGATCTGTAACAACAGGCGCGATCTGTAACAGGAGCGTCTGTAGCACGATGAGCGATCTGTAGCACAGACGATCTGAGACCAGAAGCGATCTGCAACACAGGAGCGATCTGCAACACAGGAGCGATCTGTAAAAATAGGACCGATCTGTAACACAAGAGCGATCTGTAACACAGGACCGATCTGTAACACAGGAGCGATCTGTAAATAGGACCGATCTGTACACAGGAGCGATCTGTAACCACAGGCGATCTGTAACACAGGAGCGATCTGTAGCACAGGACGTCGTCTGTTAACACAGGCGCGATCTGTACACACACAGGCGCGATCTGTAAAACAGAGCGTTCTGTAGCACAGAGCGATCTGTAGCACAGGGCGATCTGTAACCAGGACTATCTGTACACAGGAGCGATCTGTACACAGGGCGATCTGTAACACGGATGATCTGTAAAACAGGAGCGTTCTTTAGCACAGGAGCGATCTGTAACACAGGAGCGATCTGTAACACAGGAGCGATTGTAACACAGGCGCGATCTGTAACACAGGAGAGATCTGTAACACAGAGCGATCTGTAACACAGGCGTGATCTGTAACACAGGCGCGATCTGTACACAGAGCGATCTGTAAACAGGAGCGATCTGTAACACAGGAGCGATCTGTACCAGGAGCGATCTGTAGCACAGGAGCGATCTGTAACACAGGCGCGATCTGTAACACAGGAGCGAACTGTAACACAGGAGCGATCTGTAACACAGGAGCGATCTGTAACACAGGAGCGATCTGTACACAGGAGCCATCTGTAACACGGCGCATCTGTAAAATGGAGCATCTGTACACAGGAGCGATCTGAAACACAGGAGCGATCTGAAACACAGGAGCGATCTGAAACACAGGAGCGATCTGTAACACAGGAGCGATCTGTAACACAGGAGCGATCTGTAGCACAGGAGCGATCTGTAACACAGGCGCGATCTTAACACAGGAGTGATCATAACAACAGGAGCGTTCTGTAGCCACAGGAGCGATCTGTAGCACAGGAGAATCTGTAACACAAGCGATCTGTAGCACAGAGCTCTCTGAACACATCGCGATCTGTAAACACAGGAGCGATCTGTGCACAGGAGCGATCTGTAACACAGGAGCCATCTGTAACACAGGAGAGATCTGTAACACAGGAGCAATCTGTAACACAGGAGCGATCTGTAACACAGGCGCGATCTGTAACACAGGAGCGATCTGTAGCACAGGAGCGATCTGTAGCACGGACGATCTGCAGCACAGGAGCGATCTGCAACACACCAGGAGCGATCTGCAACACAGGAGCGATCTGTAAAATAGGACCGATCTGTAACAGAAGAGGCGATCTGTAACACAGGACCGATCTGTAACACAGGAGCGATCTGTAAATAGGACCGATCTGTAACACAGGAGCGATCTGAAACACAGGAGCCATCTGTAACACAGGAGCAATCTGTAACACAGGCGCGATCTGAACACAGGCCGAATCTGTAACACAGAGCGATCTGTAACACATGAGCCATCTGTAACACAGGCGCGATCTGTAAAAGAGGAGGGCGATCTGTAACACAGAGCGTCTGAAACACAGGAGCATCTGAAACACAGAGAGGGTCTGAAACACAGGAGCGATCTGAACACAGGAGCGATCTTACCAGGAGCGATCTGTATCACAGCAAGCGATCTGTAACACAGGCGCGATCTGTAACACAGGAGTGATCAGTAAAACAGGAGCGTTCTGTAGCACAGAGTCGATCTGTAGCACAGGAGAGATCTGTAACCAAGATCGATCTGTAGCACAGGAGCGATCGTTACGCAGCGCGATCTGTAACACAGGAGCGATCTGTAAACACAGGAGCGATCTGTAGCACAGGACGATCTGTAAGCACAGGAGCGATCTGCAGCACAGGCGATCTGCAACACAGGAGCGATCTGCAACACAGGAGCGATCTGTAAAATAGGACCTGACTCTGTAACCACAAGGAGCGTCTGTAACACAAGGAACCGATCTGTAAACACAGGAGCGATCTGTAAAATAGGACCGATCTGTAACACAGAGCGCATCTGAAACACAGGAGCCATCTGTAACACAGGAGCGATCTGTAACATCAGGCGCGATCTGTAACACAGGCCGCGATCTTACCCAGGAGCAATCTGTAACACAGGCGCATCTGTAACACAGGACGATCTGTAGTCAAAGGAGCGATCGTAGCAAAGTGAGCGATCTGTAACACAGGAGCTGTCGTACACAGGAGCGATCTGTAGCACAGGAGCGATCTTAACACAGGCGCGATCTGTAACACAGGCGCGATCTGTAAAACAGGAGACGTTCTGTAGTCACAGGAGCGTCTGTAAGACCGGATCTATCTGTACACAGGAGCAATCTGGTCGCAGAGGAGCTGTAACACAGCTGCGATCTGTAACACAGGAGTGATCTGTAAAACCGGAGCGTTCTGTAGCACAGACGATCTGTAACACAGGAGCGATCTGTAACACAGCGCGATCTGTAACACGGAGAGATCTGTAACACAGGAGCGATCTGTAACCACAGGGCGTGATCTGTAAACACAGTGCGCGATCTGTACACAGGAGCGATCTGTAAAACAGGAGCGATCTGTAACACAGAGCGTCTGAACACAGGAGCGATCTGTAACACGGAGATCTGACACAGGAGGCGATCTGAAACACAGGCCGATCTGTACAAATGACCGATCCTGTAACACAGAGCGTCGACTGTACACAACACAGGAGCGATCTAAACACAGAAGCGATCTGTAACACAGGAGCGATCTGTAACACAGGAGCGATCTTACACAGGCGCACAGGCTGCGATCTGTACCACAGGAGCGATCTGTAGCACAGGAGCGATCTGTAGCACAGCGCGATCTGTATGATCTACGAGGGATGCTTTAGCCAGGCGTCTGTAGCACAGGCCATCTGTAACACAAGAGCGATCTGTAGCACAGGAGCGATCTGTGCACAGAGTCGATCTGTAACAACAGGCCGATCTGTAACAGCGAGAAGGAGGCGAATCTGTAACCCAGGAGCGGTCTGTCAACACAGGAGCGGATCTGTAACACAGGAGCGATCTGTAACACAGGAGCGATCTCGTACCACAGGCGACGATCTGTAAAACAGGAGCGTGTAATCAGGAGTCGAACACAGTAGCGATCTAAACACAGGAGCATCTGAAACACATGAGCGTCTGTAACACAGGAGCGATCTGACACAGAGCGATCTGTAAACAGGAGCGATCTGTAACACCACAGGCGCGATCTGTAACACAGGAGTGATCAGTAAATCAGGAGCGTTCTTGTGCACAGGAGCGATCTGTAGCACAGGGAGATCTGTACACATAGCCGGAGATCTGTAGGCACAGGAGCTGATCTGTAACACGGCGCGATCTGTAGCACAGGAGCGATCGTACACAGGATCTGATCTGTACCAGGAGCCATCTGTAACACAGAAGATCTGTAACACAGGACAATCTGTACACAGGAGCGATCGGTACACAGTCGGCGATCTGTAACACAGGAGCGATCTGTAGGGTCACAGGATCGATCTGTAGCACGGAGCGATCTGCAGCACAGGAGCGATCTGCAACACGGAGTCGTCTGACAACACAGGAGCGATCTGTAAAACCGGAGAGCGATCTGAAACACAGGAGCGATCTGTAACACAGGAGCGATTTGTTCCCCGTAACACCAGGAAAGCGATCTGTAGCACAGTAGCGATCTGTAACACAGGCGCGATCTGTAACACAGGAGTGATCAGTAAAACAGGAGCGTTCTGTAGCACAGGAGCGATCTGTACCCACGGAGAGATCTGTAACACAGGCGGCAATCTGTCTGCACAGGCGCGATCTGTACCACAGGAGTCGATCTGTAGCCAAAGGAGCGATCTGTAGCAAGAGCGATCTGTACACAGGACGATCTGTAAAACAGGAGCGATCTGTAGCACGGAGCGATCTGTAAAACAGGAGCGTTCTGTACACAGAGCGATCTGTACACGGGCATCTGTAACACAGGAGCGTCTGTAGCACAGGAGCGATCTGTAACACAGGCGCGATCTGTAAAACAGGAGCGTTCTTTAAGCACAGGAGCTATCTTTAACACAGGAGCTGATCTGTAACACGGAGCGATCTGTAAACACCGGCGCGATCGTAACACAGGAGAATCTGTAACACAGGAGAGATCTGTAACACAGGAGCGATCTGTAACACAGGGTGATCTGTAACACAGGAGCGCGATCTGTAGCACAGGAGCGATCTGTAAACACACAGGAGCGATCTGTAACACAGGAGCGATCTGTAACACAGGAGCGATCTGTAACACAGGCGCGATCTGAAATAGGCCGATCTGTAACACAGGAGCGATCTGAAACACAGGAGCGATCTGAAACACAGGAGCGATCTGAAACACAGAAGCGATCTGTAACACAGGAGCGATCTGTAACACAGGAGCGATCTGTAAACACAGGGCGCAAAGCGCGATCTGTAACACAGGAGCGATCTGTAGCACAGGAGCGATCTGTAGCACAGGGCGATCTGTATCACAGGCGCTGAGCAAGGCGATCTGTAGCACAGCGCATCTGTAGCACAGGAGCGATCTGTAGCACAGAGCTCTGTAGCCAGGACGATCTGTAACACAGGCGCGATCTGTAACACAGGAGCGACTGTAACACAGGAGCGATCTGTAACACAGGAGCGATCTGTAACACAGAGCGATCTGTAACACAGAGCCGATCTGTAACACAGGCGCGTATCGTTACACAGGAGCGATCTGTAACACAGGAGCGTCTGAAACACAGGAGCGATCAAACAGCATCTGAAACACAGGAGCGATCTGTAACACAGGAGCGATCTGTAACACAGGAGCGATCTGTAGCACAGGAGCGATCTGTAACACAGGCGCGATCTGTAACACAGGAGTGATCAGTAAAACAGGAGCGTTCTGTAGCACAGGAGCATCTGTAGCACAGGAGAGATCTGTAACACAAGAGCGATCTGTAGCACAGGAGCGATTGTACACAGGCGCGATCTGTAACACAGAGGCCATCTGTAACACAGGGCGCGAGGAGCGATCTGTAGCACAGGAGCGATCTGTAACACAGGAGCCATCGTAACACAGGAGAGATCTGTAACACAGGAGCAATCTGTAACACAGGAGCGATCTGTAACACAAGGCGCGATCTGTACCACAGGACGATCCTGTACACAGGAGCGATCTGTAGCACAGGAGCGATTCTGCAAGCACAGGAGCCTATCTGCAACACAGAGCGATCTGCACACAAGACTATCTGTAAATAGGACCGATCTGTAAACAAACAAGAGCGATCTGTACACAGGACCGATCTGTAACACAGGAGCGATCTGTAACAATAGGACGATCTGTAACACAGGAGGCGATCTAACACAGGAGCCATCTGTAACACAGGAGCGATCTGTAACACAGGCGCTATCTGTAACAGGCGCGTCTGTAACACCAGGAGCAATCTGTAACACAGGCCGCGATCTGTAAACACAGGAGGCTGATCTGTACAAAGGAGCGATCGTATCAGCACACTGTAACACAGGAGCGATCTGTAACACGAGCGATCTGTAGCACAGAGCGATCTGTAACACAGGCGCGATCTGTAACACGGCGCGATCTGTAAAACAGAGCTTTCTGTAGCACAGGAGCGATCTGTAGGCACAGGAGCGATCTGTAACACAGGAACGCTCTGAAACAAGAGTCGATTCTGTAACAAAAACAGGGATCGACACGATCTGTACAACAGGGTTCTGAAGGCGTCTGTAACACATGAGTCGTACCTGAATCAACATGAACAAGGCGCGATCTGTAACACAGCGGAATCTGTAACCAGGAGCAGATCTGTAAACCACAGGCGCGATCTGTACACAGCGCGACTATAACTACAGAGACGACTAGCGATATGTAGCAAGGAGCGATCTGTAACACGGAGCGATCTGTAAACACAGACGATCTGTAACACAGTGAGCGACTTGTCACAGGCAGCGATCTGTACACGAACGCCAGGGCGCGATCTGTAATAAGAGCGAGCTGATTAAACACGGAGGTCTGTAACTCTCAGTGGGGGGGGGGTGTAACACGGCATCGATCTGTAAACACCAGATCGATCTGTAACACATGGCATGAAAGGCCCGTGACGATCTTGAACACAGGCAGCGATCTGTAACACAGGGCGCGATCTGTAAAATGGACCGATCTGTCACACAGGGAGCGATCTTGAACACAGGCCGCTACCAGACGATCTGTAACACAGGAGCGATCGCGAGGATCGAACACAGGCGCGACCGGCGATCTGTAACACAGGGAAGCGATCTGTAACCAGGGCGATTGTCCAGCGATGTCACAGGAGCGATCTAAAAGGGCGATTGTACACAGCTCGTAACACAGGCGCGATCTGTAAAATAGGACGTCTGTACACAGGAGCGATCTACCGGTTGAACACAGGAGCGATCCTGAAACACATGAGCGAACAGGATGCTGTAACACAGGAGGCGATCTGTAACACACGGAGCGATCTGTAACCACAGCCTGAAGCATCTGTAGCGTCCGAGCGTCTGTAGCAACAGATCGATCTGTAAGCACAGGAGCGATCTGTACACCGAGAGCGAATCGTAACCACAGGATTCGATCTGAACACAGAGCGATCGTAACACAGAGGCGATCTGTAAACACAGGAGCGACTCTATCACAATATCAGACGACGACTGTACAGGAGATCTGTAACACCAGGAAGCGCGATCTGTAACACAGGAGCGATCCTGTAGCACCGGAGCGATCTTAACCAGGAGCGTCTGGCAAAGAGATCTGTAACACAGGGATCATCTGTAACACAGGAACGCTCTGTAACAACAGAGATTGTAACGACATGATATCTGTACACAGAGGACAACATGAACGCGCTCTGTAAACGATACCGTCTGTAAAACCCATGGACGTCTGAACGGGTCTGTAACACAGGAGCGAATCTGTAAGCACAGGAGCGATCTGTAACACAGCGTGTAACACAGGAGGCCGGATCTGTAACACAGGAGCGATCTGTAACATAGGACCGATCTTAACACAGGACGTCGAAGCAGAGCGTCTGAAACACAGAGCGATCTGAACACAAGAGCGATCTGTAAACACACGGTCAACAGGCGATCTGTAAACAGCAAGGCGTCGATCTGTAACACAGGCGATCTAAAGGCGGATCTGTACACAGTGAGCGATCTGTAACACGTGACGATCTGTAGCAAAAAAAAACAGGCGCGATCTGTACCACAGGCACACAGACACCAGCGCGATCTGTAGAAAGGACGCGATCTGTAACGGGGCGATTGAAAGGAGATCGAACAGAGCGATCTGTAAACAGGAAGGCGATCTAGAGGGTAAAGGCGAGCGCATCGACATCAGGGCGATCGTGTAAGCAGCAGGAGCGATCTGTAGCAGCATCCTGATCAAGGAAGCTTAGGCGGACGCAGCGCTATCCTGTAGCACAGGCGGATTGTACAGGCCGATCTGTACTAGCGATCTTAGACGCTTAAACAGCTCGTAACGGCGAAGACCAGACGGGATACTGTAACCAGACGATTAAAGGAAGCATCTGTAACACAGGCGCCGATCTGTACACAGGAGCCATCCTGTAACCATGCCAGGGATCTGTAAATAGGAGGCGCTCTGTAACACAGGACGAGCACCGACGGAGCGTTTAACACAGGAGCGATCTGAAACACAGGATTGAACAATGCGACTCTTTAACACAAAACCAGGAGCGATCTGTAACACGCGATTAACGGAGCGAATCTGTAAGCACAGGAGCATCTGTACCACAGGCGCATCTTAACACAGGAGGATCAAGAGGTTCTGTACACATGAGGATTGCACAGAGATCTGTAACCCAGACGCGATCTGTAGCACATGAGCGATCTGTAAGCACAGGTCGATCGTAGCACAGGAGCGATCTGTAATCACAGCGACGTAACCGATCTGTAACACAGAGCGATCTGTAACACAGGGAGCAATCTGTAACACAGGAGGATCTGTAATCCAGGACGCAATGTAAAATGCTTGTACACAGGAGCGATCTTGACCACGGCGGCGATCTGTAAACACAGGACGATCTGTAACACGGAGCGATCTGTACACAGGAGCGATCTGTACATGACAGCCGACTGGAGCGATCTGAACACAGGGCGTCTGACACAGGAGGATCTGTAACAAGAATAGAGAACCGAGCGTTTAACAGGCAAGTGACCGCGCATCTGTAACACGGACTCGTCTGTAACAGGAGCGATGGTAACATCAGGCGACGTACAGACAATGAAACAGACACAGGAGCATCTGTAACACATGGCAGATCTGTAACACAGGCGCGTAGCTGGTACAAGAGAGCGATCTTACACACACTGTAAGGACGCTTGAACAGGCTCTGTAACAAGCGGCGATCGTAACCAGGAGCGCACGTAGGAGCGATCTGTACACAGGAGCGCATCTGTAGCACAAGGTCGACACAGAGCTCATGTATCACGGAGCGATCTGTATAATGAGCGACTAGCATCGCGCATCTGTAGCACGTGCGATTGTAGCTGTACAGAAAGCGGATCTGTAACACGCGCGATCTGTAACGGTCCTGACAGGAGCGACTGTAGCACAGGGCGATCTGTACCACAGAGCGAACTGGTACAAACAGGGCGATACTTAAACACGGCAGCGATCTGTAAACGAGCGATCTGTAACACAGGAGCATGTACACGACATCTGTAAGCTCATGCGTGAAAGGCGATCTGACACACAGAGCGATCTGAAACACAGGAGCGTCTAACACAGGCGGCGATCTGTAAACACAGGTATTTACAGGAATATTGTCAGACTCTTGCCATAGCACTACCAGGAGCGATCTGTAACAACAGCAGCGATCTAACACAGGAGCTCGTCAAGGACGTCTGTAACACGGGAGCGATCTGAACACAACAGGAGCATCTTAACACAGGCGCATCTGTACACAGGAGCGATCCTGTAACACACAGGGCGCAAAGGCGGATCTGTAACACTGAGCGGATCTGTAAAACAGGAAGCGTTACTGTAGCACAGAGCGATCTGTACACAAGGAGCATCTGTAATACAGGACGATCTGTAACACAGGCGCGACTCTGTAACACAGGACGATGCTGTAACCGGAGCGATCTGTACACAGGGCGATCTGTAACACAAGAGACAGCGACTGTAACACGGCATGAATAGCGACTGTAAAACAGGAAGGCGAATCTGTATCGGAGACGACAAGAGCGATCTGTAGCACAGGAGCGATCTGTAACCAGGAGCTGATCTGTCACAGGAGCGATCTTACACCAGGAAGCGATCTGTAACACAGGACGATCTGACAGAGATCTGTAAAAGGAGCGATCTGTAAACATGAGCGCGATCTGTAACACAGGAGCGATCTGTAACACAGGGATGAATAGGCGATCTGTAACACAGGAGCGATCCTGAAACACAGGAGCGATCTGAAACACAGGCAGCGATCTTAAATCAGGACCGATCCTGTAACACAGGAGCGATCTGTAAAACACGCAAGGGCGTCTGATACACAGGTCGATCTGACACAGGAGCGATCTGTAAGCACAGGATGCGATCTGGTATCCAGAGCGCTCTGTAACAGCAGGCGGCTACACAGGCGGCGAATCTTATACAAGAGCACTACACGGAGCGTATCTGTAACAGGCCGATCTGATCAGAGACTGTAGCCACAGGCCATCTGTACCAGGTGGTACAGTGGTCGCAGCTCTGTACAATGAGGCGAGCGCATACATTGTAACCAGGTCGACGCAGATCTGAAACACAACAGGCGCGATCATGAGTAAACAGGACGATGCGTCGAGTAACACAGGAGCGATCTGTAACACAGGAGTCCATCTGTAAACACAGGAGCATCTGTATACAGCGGCGCATCTGTAACAACGAGCGATCTGTAACCAGAGTGATTCAGATTAAACAGCAGAGCGTAGATCTGTAAACACAGGAGCGATCTGTAACACAGAGAGATCTAAAGCCACACGGAGCGATCTGAGCACAGGAGCGATCTGTACAGACATGTAGCTGCGGATCTGTAAGCGACAGGAGCGATCTTACACGAGAGCGATCTGTAACACAGGAGCGCTGTAACTGCGCCTCTGTAATCACAGGAGAGATCTGTAACACAGGAGCGAGTCTGTAACACAGGAGCGATCTATCGACTCTATGTGAACACAGGAGCTCGTACCACGAAAGCCGATCTGTAACACAGGAGGCGATCTGTAGCACAGTGAGCAGGCGTCTTTAGGAGATCTGTAGCACAGGGCGATCTGAGCACATGAGCGACTGTACACAGGCGCGACTGCTCATTACACAGGAGCGATCTGCATAGCACAGGAGCGATCGTAACAGGTACTGTGACACAGGGATCGTCACACAGGCGATCGAAGAGATGCTATCTGTAACACAGGCCAGGGCATCTGTAACACAGGAGCTCGTCTGTAACAAAGGCGTTCGTACACAGGTACTTTAACCAGCAATCTGTACACAGGAGCGATCTGTAACTCCCAGGAGCGATCTGTAACACAGAGCCGCATCAGGTGAGGACAACAGGCGCGACTGACCAAGTAGGACATCTGTACACAGGCGATCTGTAACACATAGGGAGCTCTGAAACAGCAGGAGCGTTAAAAGACTAACTGAAGGAGCGATCTGTAACACACCGGAGCGAATCTGTAACACAGGGACGATCTGTAGACACAGGAGCGATCTGTAACCAGGCAGCAATCTGTAACACAAGGAGCGTATCTGTAAAAAGAGCGATCTGTAAGGCCAAGGAGCGATCTGTAGCACAGGGATCGTAACACACAGGAGCCAGTCTGTAGCACAGGAGCGATCTGTAAGCACAGGGGCGATCTGTAAGCCACAGATAGCGTCTGTAAGACCAGGAGCGTTCTGTAGGCACAGAGCGATCTGTAACAACGGAGCGATCTGTAAGCACAGAGGCGTGCTTAAGTCACAGGCGCGATCGTAGGAAATAGACGTTAGACCAGAGTCTTACAGCGATAACACAGGCAGCGATCTTGGGGTTACACACGGAGCATCTGTAAACAGGAGGCGATCTGTACACAGGAGCGATCTGATAGCACGCGCACGTAGCACAGCGTCTGTAGCACAGGAGCGATCTTAACACAGAGCGCATTGGTACCACAGAGCGTCTGTAAAAGCATTGAAACAGGACGATCTGTAAGCATAGACGATCTGTACAACAGGGAGGCGATCTGTAACACGAGAGGCGATCTGTAACACATGAGCGATCTGTACACAGGAGCGACTTACAGCAGCAGCGATCTGTAACACAGGACGATCTGTGAACACAGGAGGCCGCATCCCGTAAATGACCGTGTAACACAGGATCGATGCTGTGAAACTACAAGAGCGATCTGAAAACGTAGTCGATCTGAAAGAGCGCACTGTAACACGGAGCGGTCTGTAGCACAGGCTCGATCTGTAGCAACAGCGACAATCTTAGGCCACAGGAGCGTCTGTAACACAGGCGATCTGTAAGGCACAGGAGCGAACTGTAGCACAGGAGGCGCGATCTGTAGGCAAGGCATCAGGAGCGATCTGTAACACAGGAGCGATCTGTAACACAGGCCTGACAAGGCCGATCTGTAACCAAGAGCGATCTTGTACACAGGGCAAGTGCTGAATCTGAATAACCAGGAGCGATCTGAAACACAGGGTCGATCTTAACACTATTACGGAGCGATCTGTAACACAGCAAGGCGCGCTAACAGCCTCTGTAACCGGCGCGATCGTACAAGCGATCTGTAAACACAGGAGTATCTGTAACACAGGCGACACTACACGGTGCTAATCTGTAACACGAGCGATCTGTACAAGGCGACTGAGGAGCGTCTGTAACACAGGGGGCGCGATTCTGTAACACAGTGGCGATCTAACACAGGTCTACAAGGGCGATCTGTAACACAGGCGGCGCCTCTGTAAACACAGGGCTGATCTGAACACAGGAGCGATCTGAACACAGGCAGCGATCTTAACAACACGCATCGATCTGTAACACCGGCGATCTGTACCAGGAGCGATCTGTAGCACAGGCGATCTGTAGCCAGGAGACGATCTGTAACACAGGAGACGCTCTTAACACGGGCGATCTGTACACGAGCGATCTAACACACGGCGGAATCTGTAACATGCAGGAGCGATCTGTAAATCAGGACGATCTGTAACCACAGGATCGGAAAACCGAGTCTGTAACACAGGAGCGTGCTGTAACACAGGAGTCGATCTTAACAGGTGCGCGATTTAAAATGACGTCGTACACAGAGCGACTAACAGCGAATGCTGAACAGAGAGCGATCTGAACACCAGAAGCGATCTGTACACAGGAGGCGACTTACCAACGATCTGTAACAGCAGCGATTACAGGAGCGATCTGTAGCACAGGAGCGCATCGTAGCACAGGCGCGATCTGTATCAGCGCGATGTGCCAGATCTGTAGCACGGCAGGGCATCTTAGCACAGGCTCGATCTGTGGCACCAGGAGCGTCTGTCACGGAGATCTACAAGGAGCATCTGTAACGGCTCTAACACGGAGGCGTAACAGGATCTTAACACAGGGCATAGCGCACTCTGTAACACAGAGCGAACTGTAACACAGGGGCGATCTGAACCGTACTTGTAACAGCAGGCGATTGTAACACGACGTCTGTAACACAGGCAAGCGATCTGTAACACAGGCCATCTGTAACACACTGGCGCGACTTAACAATCGAGGCGCTCTGTAACACAGGACGATCTGACAAACAGATCGATTGGAAGCATCCGAACACAGATTCTGTAACACAGGAGCGATAGTAACACCGGGAGCGATCTGTACACGGGGCGGCGATCTGTAACAGGCGCGATCGATGTACACACGGGAATGATGCAGGTAAAACAGGAGGGCGCGTCAAAGATCTTACACAGGAGCGATCTGTAGACACAGGAGATTGAACAGTGCGATTGTAATCACAAGGACGTCTGTAGCACACGGAGCGATCTGTAAACAGGCGCGATCTGTAACACCAGGAGCGATCTGTAACACAGGAGCGATCTGTAACAAGGGAGCGATCTTAACACAGGAGCGATGCGGTCTGTAAAAACACTAAGGAGCGATCTGAACACAGGAGCGATCTAACACAGGAGCGATCTGAACAAGGGTCTGTAACACAGGGCGATCTGTAACAACGGAGCTGATCTGTAGCACAGGGATATCGTACCTGCTATCGTGAACAGGCGCGAGGGTCTGTAACACAGGATGATCAAGTAAAACAGAGCGTTCTGTAGCACAGAGCGATCTTAGCACAGGAGAGATCTGTAACACAAGAGCGATCTGTAGCAACACAGGAGCGAGCTGAACACAGTCGCGATCTGTAACACAGGAGCGATCTGTAAACACAGGAGCGATCTGTATCACAGAAGCGATCCTTGTAACACAGGAGTCCCACTGTAACACAAGGAGAGTCTGTAACACAGGAGGCAATCTGTAACACAGGATCGATCTGTAACACAGGCGCTATTGAACACAGGAGCGATCTGTAGCCAGGCTCGCTCTGTAGCACAGGAGGTCGATCTGCAGCACGGAGCGATTCTGCAACACGGAGGCGATCTGCAACACGAGCGATCTGTAAAATAGGACCGATCTGTAAACAGAAAGCGATCTGTAACACAGGACCGATCTGTAACACAGGAGCGATCTGTACAATAGGACCGATCTGTAACACAGGAGTCCATCTGGTAACTCAGGAGTAATCGTAACACAGGACAGGCGCGATCTGTAACCAGGCGCGATCTGTAACACAGGAGATCTGTAACACAGTCGACGATCTAGGCGACAACGATATAGCACAGGAGCGATCTGTAAAGCAAGGACGCGATCTGTAACACATGGCGCACAACAGGGCGATCGTACAGCAGCAGTGGCGATCTGTAACACGAGACGCTGTAACAAACGATCTGTAGACAGGCATGGAACAGCGATCTTAAGCATGGACACAGGAGCGATCTGTAACAAGGCGCCTACAAGGCAGCGATCTGAAACAGCTTAACACAGGAGCGATCTGTACACAGCGCGGAGTCGCATCAGTAGCATTTGAAAGCACAGAGCGATCTGTAACACAGGCGCGATCTTAACACAGGAGCCGATCTGTAAACACAGGAGCGTTCTGTAAGCCCAGGAGCGATCTGTAACACAGGCGATGCTGTCAACACAGGAGGCGATTCTGTAACACAGGGCGCATCTGACACAGGAGAGATCTGTAACACAGGAAGATCTGTAACACAGGGCATCTGTAACAACAGGCGCGATCTTGTAACACAGGGCGTCGTAGTCGGGCAATGAACACGGAAGCGATCGTAAACACAGGAGCATCTGTAGCAAAAGGAGAGATCTGTACACACAGGAGCGATCTTAATCACAGGCCGATCTGTAACACAGGAGCGATCTGTAAAACAGGCATCGTACAGACATGGTAACAGAAAGGATCTGTAAACACAGGAGCGCGATCTGTAACACCAGGAGCGATCTGTAACACCGGAGCGATCTGATAAAACACAGGAGCCATCGTAGCACAGGAGCAGTCTGTAAACAAAGGAGCATACTGTAATCACAGGCGCGTCTGTGCCGAGTCTGTAAAACAGGACAGATCGTAACACAGTGCAGCGATCGAATAGCAGAGGCAGCGCTGATCGAACAGCGAGGCGATCTGAACAGGGCAATCTTAAAAGGAGCGTACAGAGGCTGAACACAGGGAGAGATCTGTAACACAGGAGGCGACTGTAACACAGGCGCAAGGGCGCATCTGTAACACAGCTGGCGATCTGTTAAAACAGGACTCGTACAGCGTAGATCTACACGAGACCGTCTCGTAACACAGGACGATCTGTAACACAGGGAGCGCTGTAAAACACAGGATCGAATCGAACAGGGGCAGATCGTAACACATAGAGCGATCTGAATACACAGGCATCGATCTGAAAACCAGTCGCGATCTGTAACCAGCATAACAAGGGAGCGTCCTGCTAACAAAGGCGATCTGTAACACAGGAGTCGCACTGACACATGTACACAGGCGCAAGGGCAATTCTGTAACACAGGAGCGATCTGCAGCACAGGAGCGACTCACACAGGGTGATCTGCAACACAGGACGCATCGTGTAACAAAGAGCATTGTAATGGACCGATCTGTATACACAGGCGTGTACAACGGACCCGATGTCAACAGGCCGATCTAACACCAGAGCGCATCTGAAACACAGGAGCGTCTGTAACACAGGAGCATCTGTAACACAGGCGCGATCTGTAACACAGGACTCGGATCTGTAACAACGAGATCGTACAAGCATCTGTAACAAGGAGAGATCTGTAACAGCATCAGCAGGAGCGATCTGTCACAGGCGTGATCTGTAGGACACATGGGCTGATCTGTAACACAGGAGCGATCTGTAAAAACAGGCGATCTTATAACCAGGAGGTCTGTAACCACAGGAGCGATCTTAACACAGGAGCGATCTGTACACCACAGGCGATCTGTAACACAGGCGGATGACGAGGAGCGTTTTACAACGAGGATTGAAAGGAGCGATCTGTAACACAGAGAGTCGAGCCGGCGTCGAAACACACACTGAAGAGCGATCTGTAAACACAGGAGCGTCTTGCACAGGAGGGACGAGCACAGCAGAGAGCATCTGTAAACCACAGAGCGATCTGTAACACAGGACGCGATCTGTAACACAGGCGCAAGGCCATCTGTAACACAGGAGCGATCTGTACCACAGGAGCGATCTGAGCACAGAGCGATCGATCTGTAACACAGGACGGATCTGTAGCACAGGCGCGCTCTGTAGCACAGGAGCCGATCTGTACAAAGACATTTAGCAGGAGCGATCTGTAAAGGCACAAAAGGCGCGATCTGTACAACAGGAGCGATCTGTAACCACAGGCGCGATATGTAAAAACAGGAGAGCAACTAGTAACACAGGGGCGATCTGTACCAGGCGCGATCTGTAACACAGGCGCGATCTTTAACACAGGATGTCATCGACCGGATCTGTAAAACTAGGAGCGACTTACCCTGGCATGAACAACCAGGCGCGATCGTAAAACAGGAGCGATCTGTAGACACAGGAGCGATCTGCTAAACACAGGAGCGATATCTGTAGCACGGAGCGATCTGTAACACAGGACTCGATTGTACAACAAGCGATGCAGAATCAGGCTCAAACAGGAGCGATCTCTAGCACAGGAGCGATCTGATACAAAGGAGGCTATAACCGTGTAACACAAGAGCGATCTGTATCCCCAAGCATCAGGAGCGATCTTAAACAGGGACTGATCTGTAACACAGGAGCGATCTGATAACACAGGAGCCGATCTGTACACAGGAGCAATCTGTAACACAGGCAGCGCATCTGTAACACAGGCGCGATCTGTAACACAGAGCCATCTTAACCAGGAGAGATGAACACAGGGCGATCTGTAACACTAGGAGCGACGAGCAAAGACGATCTGTAGCACAGGAGCGATCTGTAGCACAGGAGCGACTGCAGCCCAGGATCGCTCTTGCAACACATGAGCGATCTGCACACGGATCGAACTGTAACACAGGAGCGATCTGTACCCAGGAGCGATCTGTACACAAGAGCCTCTTAAACAGGATCGGCTCATCTGTCAAAGGAGGCGATCTGTAACACAGAGCGATCTGAACCACAGGAGCGATGTGAAACACAGGAGCGATCTGAAACACACAGGAGCGATTTGGTAACACAGGAGCGATTCTGTCAACACATGATTCGATTCTGTAGCACAGGAGTCGATCTTAGCACCCGGACGATCTGTAGGCACAGGATCGATCTTAAGGCACAGGGGCGATCTGACCACAAGAGCGATCTGTAACACAGGCATCTGTAACACAGGAGCAATCTGTAAAACGAGTGATTCGGGCGATCTGTTTAAAACGGAGGAGCGATCTGTAACACAGGCGCGATCTGTGAAACACAGGAGTCGATCTGAAACACGGGCTGCGAATGAACACGGCGCGATCTGTAACACAGGGGGTTGGTATACAGGATACGCGATCTGTAACACAGGCGCGAT
>JAACNH010002052.1:0-48151 GCA_019447015.1 Hymenochirus boettgeri
GCATTATATATGAAAACTATATATACTCCACTGATTTCTGTAGCATTTTATATGAAAACTATATATACTCCACTGATTTCTGTAGCATTCTAAATAAAAACTATATACTCCACTGATTTCTGTAGCATTCTATATGAAAACTATATACTCCACTGATTTCTGTAGCATTCTTCATGAAAACTATATACTCCACTGATTTCTGTAGCATTCTATATAAAAACTATCAGGGAGATTCAATAAAAGTTCTTATCGTTTAAAATGGTGCTAATTTTGCCCCAACCAATTAGAACTTAGGTAACATTTGAAACTAACATCTGATTGGTTGGGGCAAAAGTAGCACCATTTTAAAAAATAAGAACTTTTATTGAATAACCCCGTATATACTCCACTGATTTCTGTAGCATTCTACATGAAAAATATATACTCCACTGATTTATGAAGCATTCTATATGAAAACTATATACTCCACTGATTTTTGTCACATTCTACACGAAAATTATATACTCCACTGATTTCTGTAGCATGTAATGCATTTTGTCATTAAAAGAAACCAATTTCAATGGTATAGATTCTGAATAAGCAGGAATGCAATCAAAGTGTAGTGAAAAAACAAATATGCTGTTTTATATGAAATATTATGGTCTGATGTTTATGTAGCCCCTTTAACCAAGTTGTATACAAGATCTCATAAGGTGTTAAAACGTTCCGTGTACTAACCATACCACCTTTTCTACCCTAATATTCCCCCACACACATCCCATTGTTTTTTACTGTATGATAATGCATAACAACAATTGCTAAATTGCTATATTTCGCCTTTGTTGAAGTTGAAAAGTACTTCTAGTATCAGACTTTTTTAAAACATGCAGGAGTGCTATTGAACTCACTCCTGTCAGGTTATTGACTCAGTGATGTCAATCCCCAGGCATCCAGGTCTCTACCTTATCTCTCAGTGTGGCCAGCTTCCCGTATGCCAGCCAATATATAAACAATGCAATGAGATGAACTGCTCAGAAACGCAGGTATGAGGGCACGGCCACACTGCAACGCAAATGCAATTGCACATTTCATGCGATTTCATGTGCGATTTTGTCATTAAGTATTAGAAAAAGCAAGCAATTGCGAACGCAGATTTTCGGTTCGTTGCCGCGATTCCAATGATTTGAAAAAAAACCCACAAACGCAGTAAAATAGCAGCAGTGTGGCCTAGCCCTGAAAAAATATTCTTTCTTTGAACATCATAATACATTAACATAGCACAGGTGTATTAAGTGGAGGTCTAACACATTTCTTGACATCCTGCCTTCCTCAGAAACTAAGGAGGTAGTTGGGGGACGTCATGAAACATGTTAGACCTCCCCTTAGTACACCTGTGCTATGTTAATGTATTTATGATGTTCAGATAAAGTATAACTTTTATATCTTTATCTTTTCTAGATTGCGACAGTATGGTTCCAGCGTTATTTGAATTACTACATCCTAAAATAACACACACGGAAGGGAAAAAGGCAATGTTATAAAATGTCCAACATCCCTCCTTTATAAATACCTGCCCTTGGTCTTAGTTTATCAACCCACTATCAAGCCGTTACAGTCATATTTTCATTAACCAAAGAATGTGTCAGGTCTGATCAGACCTTCATCCTCCATGGGATACGGCAATGGTTTTTCAGCCTTGTTCTTTCTTGTAAAATGGCAATCACACCGATAGGACAAGTTAAAATGTATTTTATATAGTGGATAATGCATCCCCAACTGTAAATTATAAAGATATTACACAGAGGAGTTCAGTGACCATATATAAGCACGAGGCCGCAGGCCGAGTACCTTTTATACAGGGCACGGAACTCCAAGGTGATTTCTAATATCCCTATGTATCCATATACAGTATATAACAAAAGTGAACTCTTGATGACAGCCCTTTGGGAGGAAACACGTTGAGGCGAACAATAAGCTAATTTTTGATTTGCAAAATTGAAGTCCCTTCAATTGAATTCTTGTCAAGTGCTCTTTATTGGATTTAATATATAAAACGCAATGCACCGATTCCATAAACAGTAAGCTGTACTACTACTTTGTATCAAATAGGACTGTAAAAGATACGCTTTCCTCACTGCGATCCCACAATGTAGTAACTTCCGGAAGCATCTTGCCTCATGGTAATAGGCAAGGATAGGCAAGAGCTTGTATCTGTGCTTTTACATCACCCCATTAGGTGACATTTTTAAATTAAAAGACTTCTCACAGGTTTTATGGCCACAAACATGTTAGATGCTTAGTTTAACATATGTTGTATGATACAGTAGATTCCAAACAAATGAAATGTATCTGGCTTTCCTTTGCATGCTTGCTGCTCTTTCTAATGCTAATAGCTCAGGACATTACTTAATGACATAACATCATATCACTACATAAAAGGGTTTACTGAAAAACAATTATCAAAAACTTTCTTAAAGAGTCTCTCCACTGAGGAAAAGGCATTTTGGGGGGTTTATTTTAAAGTACACCGTCCTCCATTCCTCCTCCTACCTTTTTTTCCAGCATTCCCCTTCGTTTGTTTACAGCAACATTGGGAAGTTGTGCTAGCTCCTGGGTGTGTGTCTTTCACTGTGCTATGGGTGCTGTCACTCAATGTGCATCATCATGGTAGCAGACACACCCACTTGGCTGCAGTAAAGAAATACTTTCCTCCTTCACTCTCTAAGTTCATTTTTACAGCTGATCATGCAGATAGAGACAGGGGAGGAAAAGTTAAAACCCTCTATCCACACTACTGTAACAAAGGCAGGGGGAACTTGTGTTGTTTTTAATAAAGATTTTTTGTGTCTAACTCTGAGAGGGGTGGTTGAAAATGTGATCTAAGATTAATTTCATAGGGGATGCTGGGAATATGAGGCAATCTGGTATGGGAGGGGGTGGGAGAGAAACACAAGCAGATACTGTAAATAACAGGGACCCTCAATACCATCAGCAAAAGCGTCCCAGTAGGCTACACTTTCTGGTCTCCTCTGATCCAGGTGCAATTCTCCAGATAAGTAAAGGTATAAGTGTTGCTTATGAAATGCACATACTCAAAGGTGTGAAAAATAGATGACTTTTTTTGACCAAACATGTGTGCTACATGTTTCGGGCTGACGTCCTTTCTCAAGCAAGCTTGTGCATTTTGTAAGTTACACTTATACCTTTACTTACCTGGAGAAACACAAGCAGATGTGAGAGGGTGTATTGGGAGACAGAAAAAGGTACCTGATTACTCCTCCATTAATTAGTGAACTCAGCAAGCTGCTATGATGGTCATGTGATTATTCCTCCATTAATCAGTGTGTGTGTGTCTGTGTGTAGAATCGACCAACCAGTCGGATCACACAGAAAGCAGTCCCGACGTATCCTTACACATTCTGCGCATGCACTAACGGAAGGTAGTAGTCAGCATGGATTTATGAGAAATAGATTGTGCCAGACAAATTTACTTGGTTTTTATGAAGAAGTGAGTAAGAATTTAGATTTAGGCACAGCAGATGTGGTATACTTGGATTTTCCTAAAGCTTTTGATACTGTGCCACATAGGCGAGTAATTTATAAACAGAGGACTGTTGGCCTAGAAGAAAACATTTGTTCATGGATAGAGAATTGGTTATTGGATCGCAAACAAAGAGTGGTGGTCAATGGGGCTACATCTATGTGGACTAAAGTTCTAAGTGGAGTGCCTCAGGGTTCTGTACTGGGGCCGCTTCTTTTTAATCTGTTTATAAATGACTGAGGAATGGGGCATTGAGAGCAAGGACTCTGTGTTTGCTGATGACAATTAACTATGCAGAGCTTTGGAAACTTCAAATGATGTGCAATTGCTGAAAGCTGACCTAGATAGATTATCAAAATGGGCAGCAGTATGGCAGATGAGATTTAATGTTGATAAATGTAAGCTAATGCATTTAGGGTTTAACAATCCTTGTGCCTCCTACACCATAAATAATTAAGTGAATCTCGACTGGAAAAAGATTTGGGGGTTCTGGAAGATAACAGTCTGTAGCAAACAATGTCAGGCAGCTAGAGCTAGAGCTAGCAAGATGTTGTCTTGTATAAAGAAGGGAATAGATCCAAGAGAAAAAAAATTATACTCCCTCTTAGTCTTTACAAGGCACTGGTAAGACCTTATTTGGAATATGCGGTAAAGTTTTGGAATCCCATATACAAAAGGGACATTTTGGAAATGGAAGTAGAGAAGGGCAACTAAAATAATAAAGGGAATGGAGAGGCTTGACTATGCAGGCAGATTAGAAGTTAGGGCTGTTTACATTAGAGAAGGGATGTTTGCATGGGTATATGATCACAAATATATTAATGGGCCATACAATAAACTCTCTGGTGCATTGTTCACTAATAGGTCAGAGGACTCGTGGACATCCTTTAAGAGTGGAAGAAAAGAAGTTTCATCTTCAGGTTAGGAAAGGTTTCTTTACAGTGAGAACGGCGGTGAAACTGTGGTAATCTGTCTTCCAGCATATGTGGTAATGGCAAGTTCATTGAATAGCTTTAAAAGTGAACTAGACACGTTTCTAAAACTAAAAATATTGAGAATTACTGGTATTAATTTATATACTGCAGTTCTGGTTGATCCTAAGATACTTTCTGATTGCCTTTTGGAGTCAGGAAGGAATTTGTTCCCCTTCATTTCAGCTGGTTTTATTAGCCTTCCTCTGGATCAACTGTTAGGTAGGGTTAAAAAGGAGGGAGAAATGGTTGGACTTGATTGTTGTATGTCTTTATTCAACCTCAATTACTATGTTACTATGTAACACGCATGACGGGCAGTCACTGAAAGTGGGCGGACCTGCACCATCCACAGCGTTCAGGGAGAAACTCATTGGATTTCTTCTAAACCACTGCTTAATAACACAAGATACTGCAGGTACATTTCCACATTACACACATCTATCCTTACAACCCGGGTGACTTTTAACAGTGGAGATACACTTTAAAATTGCAAATATTTGTCTGAAAGCAATTTTTTTTTACAAACTTACATTAAAAATAATATTGTTAGCTGAAATATATAGTGCTGTGACTTTCAGGCTGAGCCAGCCTCTGGTCATAGGTTATGTGTTGATACATTGTTGTGCTTAGTACTGTGCAGATTGAGACTCCATTTTATTGTGTTCTCTTGCTGTTTAGAAGTTCTGTGTTAATACCTTAGTGAAGCCTGTTCTTTGGTATACAGTTCCTGTGTTTCCTTGTTACCTGGTTCACTAATTACCCAAATGCTCCAGTATACAGTCAAAAGACAAGACATGGTGTCAGAAGTTGAAGTGCAACCAGATCACTGCAAGAATCAGACCACAGAACATTTTGGATTTACTTTACTCAAAGGTTTGGTGGAAACTGCAAGCTGGACTATGAGGACAATAAGGAAATCCTTGCTAACAAATATCAATGTGTAAATGTTTTAAAATGCTCATTGCACAAATGCAAGGAAAAGTATAAAATCAATATTAGATAAAGATACTTGTGTTTAGGGATGCCTGGTATTCATTGAATGGAAATGCAAGAAATTAACCTTCAAAACCTCAGAATACAGAATAGATCCAATATTTAGACCTAAGTAAATTTAAATTATATTCCAACAGTATGTGCTTTACTCAGAGTAATTTGCAGAGCCTAATTCATTCCCCTTATGTATGCATGATCAATCTGTAAGTATCACAGTCCTCCTCCCCTCATACTTTACCAGTAGTAAATATAAGCAACTCAGCTGCTAGTTTATTTTGCTAAAAATCTGACTTTTTTTGTTGTTTTTTTCCAACTCAACCCAAAATATTTGTTTTGTACTGAATTTCAATTAGCACTGTAACATTACAATAGTATTTATGCCACAAAATACACAAATGAGTAATAAGTAAATAAATCATTTTTAACACTTGAAAATATTTGTCACGATTTTGTCAAAATATTTGACAAACAATCTGTGAATATCACATCCAATCGTATTTTGTTAATACGAAGTTAATTACCAATATAGCAGCCATTGCTACAGTTTTATGTATTCTAAAAATAATAATGCCCCTAAATTATATTTAAAATCTCTAGTAAAATACAGTTTTTATGTTTACATTTTCAGATTGTGCTCTACTGATATTTCAAGAGATCACCAACTGAGAAAAACTAAAATTACATCTGAAATCTCAGGTAAAATATGTGAAGACATGTAATTATCTGGGAAAGGAAGGCCTTAAGTAACTTCCTCCAAAAATAACAAAGTAGAAGGGAGAGATGGGAAACATAAAAATCGTCTGCCTTTCTGCCAGACTTAGAAATGTAGATTTATGCCAGCTTTTTGGATGACTGGGGCTTTCTAAAGAAGAAGTGCTTTATTGAAAGAGATAGTCTTTCATATATTATAGATTCTAATACATAAAGAACCACATTCAACATGCCAAGACCAATGTGTCTACTAGGACATTATGGCCATTTTGCTATGCTTGTGATCATCTTTGCTAGCTATATGTATCATACAGTGCCACAAATAAAGTAGTTATTGATCCTTGCATATTATGCAACCTCACTTTACTATATAGGTACATAGATTAAAACCATTAATCTGTACAAGGAATAAAAATATAATATACATACATGTTACAGCAAAAAGAAAGAAAGAAAGAGGATTTATGGAAGAGAAAAAATCACAGTAGTCCTATAAATGTAAAAATATGTCAATGCATCTAATAAAAATCAATTTCAGTTTATGAATGTAAATTGCTTAAGAGATGAAAGCAGATAATGCTATCCAGGTAGAGAGACACACTATCTTTACAAGGAAAATAAAACCTAAAAGGAAAGTTAACAAGAAAGCACTGTATGTCAAGTTCAAATTAATATTAATATGATTATATGCGGGCAATTACACATAAAGAAAATGAAAGACCACTGTAGTTTAGCAATTAATACACAGCAGCTCAGATTCTCACTCGGGGAGGTAATTGACACTAATGGGAACATAATATCTGTTATTAAACAGCTCACTAATATTTTGCTTTCCTTCAAGAAATTACTGATCACTCAAAATAAAGGAACAAATTTTCAAAACAAAGCTCTAAAATATATAATTTAATCATAAACAGCAGAAAGAAATCTTGTTGTGCCCCAAATACTGTAAGTTGCAACCTTTTAATGACAACTTTTTTTTTGCTTTAGGGAAACACGCCTCTTGATTTGTCTATCATAATATAAACATAACTATAAGATACCTAGGTGTATTTCTTTAAAGGGCAAGTGTATTTGAAATGTTTCACAATATCTTACTACCCATCTATGATACTTGGATATCACAGCCAATGATGTGCAAGCTTGTAACAATTACTAGTTTGTTCCTACTGGCTTCAGCACTGTCTTTAAAACAAGACTAGTCCAGGACTAACCTGGTAGATAAAACTGTAGCTGCTGTAGCTCCTCAACAAAACAGTACTGTGAGGTAGGAATAATCAATTCTACCTCCCAGACCCAGGTACTATGCATTTTTAAAAATTGCATTTTTTACATTATAGTTATCCTTTAAACCATCTCATTAGAGGAAGATTAACCATAGATTTCCTTTCTGAAAGTAAAGTCAATAATGCACATTAAAAATAATAAATACAATTTTCAAGGCAACAGTGAGTACCCTGGAGCTTAAAAAGCCATGGCCCTGCAAAGAAAAAATGCAAAAACTTCAGATATAACTATAATGTCCATTATAGTTTTGTCTTCATAGGAACTTTGGGCCATATTTATAAATATGTGCCTTTATTTATTGATCATTGCCATAATGGTACATATATGACTGGGGCCGTAAATCTACAATATCGGTCATAAATCTACAGTTGTGGTCGTAAATATACGATTGTGATTGAAGATTTATGACCATAGGATTTAGTACACTGTAGGAATGGGGAAGAGGGAAGGGCATAGTTGGCAGCATAGTTCTGCAACGAAATGCGTAGCTAGTGGTCTCAGTTACCCTTATATATTGTTGGCTATTATATGCTATTCTATGAGTTACTTTTTGTTTTAGTTGATTTCTTTTTTGATTTTTGATTTCTCGGTCAAACTTTTATGCACTTACCCCTCCCTGTTTCTATGGTGTATTTGCCAGTGGACAATTGGAACCCCTGCCTCCAGCCTTCGGGCTATCCAAAAGTAACTAGCGTGTTTAAGGAGTCCAGGATCCAGAGCAGTACCAGTATCAGCAGCCTGGAGACAGGAAGTGAGAGCGGTAACATCATGAGCCAGTTGTTCACGAGCTATAGAGGTGAACTAGCGGGGAATAACAGAGGCCTGTGTCTAAAAGAGGTGTCCATGAGTCTCTGGTTATACTTACGGTTTGGTAGTGGAGAGGTGGATTCATCATCTGGCAGGTCTGACCTTCACATATATATGTTATATTTATATTCCGCTTTTGGTCTTTATATTGATTCACAGTATGGACATTTATCTAGAGATTATTATATTTCAATGGACATTACTGGATCAACATTTCTTTTGCCTTACAGCCCTTTTATAGTATATTTAAATGCGTTCTGTGTTTTATATATGTTTTTTGGATAATTTTATTTAAAAAAAAACTGTTCCTCAGATTTCTTAACAGACTTAAAATCTCATGATATGCAGAAGCTTAGAAAACCTTGGGGGGGAAGGTAAAGGAGCAAAATATGATGCAGAGTGGCACTCCAGGGTTAAAGGTATGTTTATTCCAAACCACACATCAACAAACACAACATTTCGAGGGTCCAAGCCCCCTTCATCAGGAACCCTTGAAACGTTGTGTTGATGTGTGGTTTGGAATAAACATACCTTTAACCTTGGAGTGCCACTCTGCATCATATTTTGCTCCTTTACCTTCCCCCCCAAGGTTTTCTAAGCTTCTGCATATCATGAGATTTTAAGTCTGTTAAGAAATCTGAGGAACAGTTTTTTTTTAAATAAAATTATCCATTATGGCATGGTTTGTTTTATTAAGTCCAAATAAAACTACTTAAATCTAGTTTACTCTAAAATAAAAATGAGCTTCTTTTGCCATAGAGTAGCATTACCTAAAAACCTCAGAAATCCTACTTTGCCACTATTGTTGACCAATTTTGAATACACCAATGCATTCCATAGTAATAACTATAAGAACTGTAGATATGTGAAGCAAAGGTGATGTGTTTGAGACATCAGGGTTTAAATGTATATTTTAATATCTCTTTTAATTGTTTGCCATATTTTGATGTAATAAAATCATTGCTCTAATCAACTGCATGCTCTGATCCACATGATAGACAATTACCTTAATTCATGGAGAACAGCAGCAACGGTGATCCAGGGGTAAGGTTGCTCTAACTGACTCATGATCATTTAGCATTACTTTTACCCATAGGTAAATGTACACAATGAAGGAATTAAAGTTGCGCTATCCAATATGACATCATTTAGCATAACTTTAACCCAGGAAAACAGTGCTGTGGTTCTGGGTAAATGAGGGCCCTTTTGTTTTGGAGTACATAATATTACCATAGTAACCTATGACATTTATTGTATCATGTGTTAGAAATTGTGAAGTCAAAATCAGCCATCAAAATTACTGTAGCTGTAGCTAACATTTTATAAAACATGGTTTGGAACATTTTTATTGGCTTTTGAAAGCTTTGACAGTAGCTTTAAATAGAATGCACAAGAGAAAACATACCTTGCAGTTTTATTAAAAAATAAATAAATCTTGAACTTGTCTGCCAGCTTTTGAAATGTGGGATTTCAAATTTGACTAATTCTAAAACATGCGCTTCAAGTTCTAGTCAGATTGCATGCAAAAACATAACTTTGCAACTATTTCCTTTTAATTTGTTGTATTTATTAGTGCATGCAAAAACTAATTACATGCAATGTGCACACCTTGCCTTTTTTACTGCCCTGTGTTTACCTTACTCATTGTTTATGCTAATTGTTCAGTAAAAGACATTTATTTTTATGACATTAGCAACAAAATCCTCTTGCACTCTTTATACAGTTACAATCAAAATCTAATGGCACTTCTGGGATTAGCAATCAAGCATCAAAGATCAATTATGTTCAGTATATGGCCAATGACATTCCAGATGCTACAAACTACAAATCACAGTTTGTGAAATACTGCTGCATGACGCAAATTCCTGCAGTACAATCCTCACCGCTAGCCCAATGTTTTAATTAGCTCATCTTTCCTACCACTAATTCATTCAATCACAGCCTACCTCATGTACTTTATTAAATAGAAACCTGTCTTCGCTGTCCCCATTTCAGTTCATCATCAACATTTCATCCAGTTTAAATATTTAAAATAATGACCCTATTTTTTTTTGTCCCCAGATAATAAAATCCCAGTAGCCACTTTCAGCTTACATTTAATCCACCCCCTAACCCATTATTCTATCTCCAATTCATTTTCAAGTCTCCTCCCTTCAGGCTTTCTCCTACTGACAAAATCTAACCTACTTCCTATTTAAAGTCAATCCCAACCATCCATTCCCTCATTGCATTACAACTAAGTGCTGCTAAACCACAAGAGGATGCAATTAAAGGAAGAATTGTAGAAATGGTTAATACTGGGAAATGGGGAGGAGAGAAAAATAGTAAGTATGGGAAAAGGAACTAAAGATGAAAATGAACTAAAGGGAAAATATGTGAAATATAGATACATTTTAATAAACATAGCAATTGAGGTTGAATAAGATGACCAACCTTTTTAGACTCCTTTTTAACCATACCTAACAGTTGATCAAGAGGCAAACCCCCCCCCCCCAAAAAAGCTAAAAGAAGGGGGGAGGAAATTCCTTCCTGACTCCAAATTCCGTCCGGCAATCGGAAATTGCCGGAAGGAATGTCCACAAGTCCTCTGATATGACCTATTAGTGAACAATACACCAGAGAGTTTATTGTATGCCCCATTAAAACATTTCTATAAAGTGATCATATCCCCATGCAAATGTCGATTCTCCAATGTAAACAGCCCTAACTTGTCTAACTTTTTTAATCAACCCCTCCATTCCCCTTATTAATTTAGTTGCCCTTCTCTGAACTTCTTTCATTTCCAAGACGTCCTTTTTGTATATGGGATTCCAAAACTGCACCACATATTCCAAATAAGGCCTTACCAGTGCTTTGTAAAGAGGGAGAATAATATTTTTCTCTCTTGAATCTATTGCTCTCTTTATAAAAGACAATATCTTGCTAACTCTAGCCGTGGCTGTCTGGCATTATTTGCTACAGCTAAGTCTGCTATCTACCGAAACCCCCAAATCTTTTTCCATTTGAGATTCACTTAACACAGAGTTATTTATGGTGTAGATGGCGCCAGGATTGTTGAACCCCAAATGCATCACCTTACATTTATCAACATTGAATCTCATCTGCCATTCTGCTGCCCATATTGATAATCTATCTAGGTCTGCTTGCAGCAGTTGGACATTATTTGAAGTTTCCAAAGCTCTGCATTGTTTAGTGTCATCAGCAAAGACAGCGACCTTGCTCTCATTGCCCCATTCTACGTCATTTATAAACAGATTACAAAGAAGTGGCCCCAGTACAAAACCCTGAGGTACAACAAGTAATTACTAAAAGAAAAAGCAGAAGATACAGAAAAAGAGAATTATATGGTAAAATCGCAGGTAATGACAAAAAGAGACCTTTAGGTGGTCTCTACGCATGTTCCTAGTTTCTTGGCAATCAGTGGTATTTGGCAGATGTTATGAATAATAGCATTGACTATGCATTTATAATACTCTTACTGTTATTGGTAAAAAAAACACAACAGAGATTTGTGTTTTATTTTATAAAAAGCTGTTTTGAGGAACTACAACAATTCTCTATTGGGGGGCTTTAGTTTTCTTTCTCTTTTTTTTCTCAAAATAAACATAATTCTAAAAATAATGTTCAAACAAACACAAGTAGTACAAGCCGACATTTTTCATTGCAAGATATAGATGTTTTCAATCATTTGTGACCAAATTCATTTTCAGGATATCAGGTTTTGGGATCTCCCTGCTGTGAAGAACAGTGTTAGTTATCTATGAGATTTGTTGATGAACCTAATGCCACTCCAGCTGTCAAGAGCACAGCTGTTGTGTTTCCTTTTGAGTGATCAGTGCTGCCAGCACCCTCCAGATACTCTGTTTTCTGATCAGGTCCGCTGGAGATTTGCAAAAGAACTTGGCTTTAAAAGGCAAATGCAAAAAAACCCAAAGATTTCACTATAAATTGCATTTTCACCGCTACCCTCTGTCATTTGATGAAATGGCTTGAATTTGTTCTAGTACAGTGGCTCAGAAGAAATCACAATGGAACAGTTTCTCCTGGTGACTTTTAATGTAGTGTGTAGAGTTTGCACTTTATTGGACAGGAGAAGTGGATGTCGTGCAGACTTTCCCTTGCATAATTTATTAGTAGAACAAAAAAAGGGCAGAATAAGCAGCTCAGAATCAAGCTTCATCACCTCTTAGAAATAAGCATGTTTATTGAAAGATGCAGAGGATGCAAAGTACTGACTTTCTATACACAGAGGCACAAATAGTTATTATAATGTTAATTAAAATGAAAACACATACATGACCTGAAATTCACAGCACAACAGTAGATGAAATTAGTTCTTTCAATCAAAAAAAAAGGAAGAGAAAATATTGTAGAAGCGTATGATAAATGTGCTGCAATAGGTGTGCGTACAGCAGAGTGAGCTCATATATGCTCTACATTAAATGAAACTGAAACAGTTATGGCAGATGCTGTCCAAACCCCACCACCACCACATGGGATGGGATTGAATTGGGGTTGAACTTAACATCAAGCAGTAATTTTAAAGTTATTGACACATATTGTAATTTCATTACAGATCTTTTGAGGTATAATATGTAAAGGTCTATTAACACCACACACACCCATCACCCCTCCATTTCGTACCCAGAGTGAGGACATAAAATGCATAGTAATAATGTGCTTAAAGTGGTGCTTATTGTTCCAATCCAGTTCAGACCCTCCCTTTGTTCAGTTGTGGCCTATGAGAAAACATGCTTCATGCAGAGCGCATTTTCCCATTGGCTAGTGCCAAACTGAGTAATGGATGGGGAAGCATCAATTGGAGGGGGTGGTTTCATTTCCTGTAAACTTCATTTGATGTTCTTGCACCACTTTTCAAAACTTAACTTGTTATATCTGTGCAGAATTCATATTTAAAGGCACAAATAAATTTGTAGGGATTTGTAGGGATAAAAAAAAAAAGAAATGCACTCTTTCTGTCATGGGATGTCAGAGGTATATAAGAAGGTTTTGTTTAAGATTTCAACTTGGTACAAAATGTGGGCCTGCTTTTAAGTGAACATCATACTGTATGTTTATTTGATGATATGTATTACTTCATAGGTGCAATTTTCATGTTAGAGATGCATGTTTAAAAAAAGAATATTCCAAATCATGTTAGAACTAGGGATGGCGGGTTCGCGGATCTGAACCCGGATCCGCCGGGGATTTATCCCGTTCGCGAACGGCGGATTTTTCCAGATTTTCCGCCTTCCGAACTTCCGATTCGCGGATTTTTCGTATTTTTGAAAATTTTCGAAATTACGAGTTTTCACGTAATTTCGAAAATTTCCGAAAATACGAGAAAAATCTGTAATTTCGAAAATTTTCGAAAATACAAGGATTTCTCTGATTTCCATAAATACGTATTTTCGAAAATTTTCGAAATTACGAGGATTGTTCGTATTTTCGAAAATACATATTTTGGAAAATACTAGTTTTCTCGTATTTTCGAAAAATTTCGAAAATATGCAAAAACCCGTGATTTCGAAAATTTTCGAAAATACGAAAAATCTCGTAATTTCGAGGGTATTTTTTCATTTTAATGGGTCTGCTTGCGGATTTCTGAATTTTCAAATTTTTTTGAAAATTCGCGGATCCTCGAGCAGACCGGATTTTGCGAAGTTCGGACATCTCTAGTTAGAACATAATACATGTGCATTGCAGCAAATAGATCCTGGGTGTTTCACTGTTGAAATTTGCTTGAAATTAGACTTTGAGTATTTTTTTATTCTTAAATCATAATTTCATCACATTAATAAGAAAATGGAGGTTTCCTTTTTACAAACTAGATGCCCATGTTAAGATCTAAACATCTAGAGCAACGTAACTATTACTACTAGAGACAAGGACAAATTATACATTGAATGCTCCTATTGCTGCCCTCGGGATATAAAACATACCAGATGTTCAGTATGACAGAAATACCTCAAAACAATATTAGTAGTGAAATCTCCTTATTATTTAGAAATAGCTTTTCATTTTTCTGCTCTGCTTTCCTAAAATAACAGTCACCTACAACATATAGTGAAAAAAATGAATCCTAGTTTGATTTGAAGGACATGTGTTGAAATTTTATAATATGTTACACTAATGAAAAAAGCACTATAAAAACAGCACCATAATATATTGTTATCACAGAAATGACTGACATGCACACACTTACAGCAGTCTGTTTAGGTATGCTTGCAAAATGTTCTAATTCACCCAAATCATGGTATATATGTTGTATTCAGTTAGATCAACTGGACTTAAAGTTTAGTTCTTGAAGTTGTTTTGCTAGTCATCCAACTGGCTCTCAATTCAGAATGACTTGTACAAAAATATGCTGTACCCTGGAAAGTCCCAATTGGCATATGACAGTCAGGTGTTAGGGATCTTCTGGATGCATTGAGTTTAAGAGGTGTTATTGAAACTACCCAGGGTAAGGTGTCAAAACAGCATTGTACATGGCAAATTAACATGACTGGTTCAAGAGAGGTGTCAAAGAGGCCATTTATGTGAAAATAAAGAAACCAAGCCTGAATAGAAGTGGGGGAATTTGACACAGTCGTCAGAGCTTTAAAAGATAGTAAATACAAAACAAGAAAGGAATTAACTAATGTTAATCAATAAGGAAAGCTAAACTGACATTTCAAATAATTACATTTGGACATACCAGTTCTTTAAAGTGTTTTGGTTATATAGGATAATCAGAAACTGAATTTACTTTTTATACCACATTAATACCACTTGTTATCGTATGTAAACATCAATATTGTTGTTTCAATATTACTATTTAGACATTGTTATTTATGTTATTTAGTCAGTAATATTTAAGAATCTCTATTTTTCTTTAGTTATTTAAATAAATCTTTAATTTGTCTGCATTTTTATTTAAGAACCTATAGTGTTTTTTAAGGATCAATATTTAAAAGGCATGTCTACCCCCAAAACTATAACTGAACCCCATACTGGCCCCACTCTGTAGTGTAATAAAATCCTTACCTTACATCCCAGCTCCAAATTTTTCTCCTGTAATGCCCCCCCAAAGTGCCAAAAACTGACCACCAGGAGCCTAGCAGAGTCCATTAGGACTCCTGTCTCCCCTCCGGAAGAAGTTTGGCATGCGCACTGCAGCCTCCCCCTCCCTCTCCCTCCTGTTTTGCTCTCCCTTCCCCTAGCATAAAGAACTTTTGCCACATTGTAGGGTTCCTTTCCCCAGCCCCAACTGCTATAAAAGATTTTTCAGAAAGTCCCCCAAACTTTACTTACCTTACCTCTCTCCCCCGGCGTTCTGTGCAGCTGGCAGCCGTGTCCGTGATTGGCTGCCTCTCAGCCAAGTAGAGGGCTGGGCAGTATGGCGGAGGAAAGAAGGAGGGTAAGTAGAGTTTGGGAGACTTTCTGAAAAATCTTTTATAGCGGTTGGGGCTGGGGGAAGGAACCCTACTATGTGGCAAAAGTTCTGTACCACTAAAGATAATTAGTGTTACTTACCGACTTATCTCAAATAAAGTTTTCTTCTTTTTTTAAAAAAAAATCTGCTTTATAATTATGCCTCATCACCCGGCCTTCGTTCTTTATATAAGTTTCAGGTGAGGTCAAGATTTCATACATAAATAGCCAAAATAATGGAACAGATTGCACTGAATCACTGGAAGCAACACAGAATAAAGAGTAGGCCCCTAAATCTCATTAAAAGATTTTTCATATCTTAAGATATAAATATAAAAAGAAAATAAATGGCACAAGCTACTTAATGTGTAGGGAGATATCACATTACTGTTCTGTGTTCTAAGTTTTTGTTGGTGTATGAGTAATTGGTGAACTTGAAAAGTTCCATTCTCAGTCATTATCACTTGCGTGTGTGGCGTATAGATTCTATGCTAGTGACAGAGTAAAATGTTGAGATGACAAATGAATTTCATCTGCTAACGCATTTCAAAAATAAAACAGTTTCTCATTACTGACAGTTGTTCATATAGTTTCCAATATATTTTGTAATATTCTGCATAACCACTGAATGAAATATTTATGGACATACAAATGTAATTGCCATTTTGCCAGAGGCTTTATAGAGAAAATGTTTCAATGTAATATAAATTTGAAAAACTATTAAACATTAAATGAGGTTAAATATATGCTAAACTTTGCAGCAATTTGGGAAATGAGGCAGTTTTTCCTTTTCGAACTTCGATAATCTCGCAGATGATCTATCTTTGTGTTAAGATATGAAATTCTTTGCATAATGAGAAATACCACTTTATGTCAATAAAACAGAAGATTGATTATAACAGTGAAAGTATACTTATACATTTATTATAGCCGTTTATTGGCTACATCTTTTAACATGATTGGTTTTGTTATGTTTCAGTATGTATGTATGAAAAAATCTTAATTAGGGCAACTTAGATGTCACTATGCTTTACAAACTTCTAATGTGCATGGTAAGAAGCAGGAGGATCACTTTAAATAAATTCATAACAGAACATTGACTTATACCTGTATTCCCACTGGTCCATGTACAGCTTGTTCAGATAATGAACAAATAAACTTACAGCATCTGAACTGGTGGGAACGATATCCAACAAATCAGGCCGGCGCTCCTATGAACCTCCGTCAAACACACCGTCTCCCTCCCGGCTGAAATATATACGTGCAAAGTGGGACCCAAAGATATAATAACATCCAAAGGGGTAATAAGGAGGCAGGCAGCCGGTCTTCAGTAAAACTCTTCAACAGTTTATTTCGGAATCTTTAAAACCATAAAGCCATCACTATACAAAGTTGCAAACACAAAGTTGCCAACACATGTGGACACTCATTCAGATAATGATAATGCCAAAAATAAATTTGTTTTACCTTTGAACCCAAACACAAGGTGAGTATCTTTCTCATCTCATTCCTAACATGTCAAGGTATGGTGCACTTATATCAATTTATCTGTAATTTATATATATGATCTTAACCCATGTATGAAATTGTATTTAATTTTTATTTATCTGTATAATTGCTTGCATATCCCCTTGTTTGCATACTCTGTATTTTGTAATGTACCCAAGTGGCTCTTTATAAATAAAATTATACATACATTGGCACAAACACAATGCTTTAGCATTTAGTTGGATACATTAAAAATATAAATTGGATCCTGTAGTTTCATAAAAGTTGTGTTTCAGCCAGAAGAATTTGAAACTTTATAAATATAAGAGATTTTTTTCAATGGAGCTTGGCTAACTCAGTCAAAAGAAATTCTATCCCATAGCTTTATAAATAGAACCTGTGGTATCGGTAAATGAACAGTAAAAAAAAAAAACCAAGAAAAAACGTAAGTCATTACTGTGTAGCTGGCGGGTTTTAATCCATGAGATATGAAACAATCAAAAACTTTCATTCTGAAGACATCCTTATAAAAAAAGGAATAACATAGCAATAAATTTGATCCTCTGGGTACCATAGCCCTATGTTGTCACGGATAACAATTTAGTTTTTTCTACTTTGAGAAATACCTATTAACATGAATCTATATTAAACAATGACTTTTGACAGTACTTCAGATATTATTTCCAAAAATGGAGTTTTTCAAATTAAATTTAGTTTTAGTCCGGAGTAGCTCTAAAACTTTAATAATAATAGCTATATAACTTTTTCATATCTGCATAAATTAAAAATTTTGAATGAAAATGAAACCCTAGTATTGCTTATAGTTGCGTAACATTTCTTTAAAGCTAAGTAAATCAGAATAGAATAGATTATTTCATACAGGGGGACTAATTTATTTGCAGATTTGATTTGTGTTTATTCCTACGCTTGGAGCTTTTATGCTGATTGCCTTAACAAGAACATGTTATCTATGATTTCAAAGAACACATTTTTAAGAAGTTGAGTGCTCTTGCTGTAAAATATTGATGACTTTCTAAATGAATACTGGTTTATGATAACATCCCTTTTTGGTGGTAAATTCATTCATAATATTTATAGAAAAAGTGAATATGGCTTTGCATAAAATAGCTTCTTTTTGCATTCCTATTCATAGTTAATATGTTAAACTACTGTATGTTAAATTGAAGAAGATACCTTATTTCAGGCCAGTTGAGTTCTAATGAGTTTTTCTGGCTCTGCACACCTGATCTGATTTTGCACAATCCAGACTAAATCGCAATAATAACAATAGTGTTTTTTTTGTGTTTATTCATTTTTGGCCTTTCATTTTAAAGGGAATTTCCTTATAGATTTTCTATCTCTTTAAGATTATTCTTATTATTCCTTTTTACACTCTGATTAGCACAGGTGGTTCATTCCTAGATAATGTTACAGAGAGAATTCAATGCGCATACCAACCCACCAACATTTACTATGCAGTGGATTGGTACTGTATACTTGAAAGCAAATGCTATGATGAAATGTCTTTGAGATTTTCATGTACATTAACGCTAAAAGGCTTTTTAAATGGAATGAAATGCACATTTTTAAAATTCTGTCCCTTTTTCTTTAGCTTCTAACATACATCGTGGAACTGATTTATATTCTTTATAGCTGACCTCTGCCTCTTGGCATATTCACCTAAGACCTTTTGCCAACAATAAAATTTCAACCAAAGGCAATTTGCTCTCCATTTCATTACTTATGGTTTTTGTCTGTCTGCTCTAAGCTTACGAATGTTGACACAGAAAAATATGACCTAACTATTCTCTTAAATAGTGTCAAATAGGTTAATGTTTTTTTCCACAATGTTGTTTGAAACTGACTCTTCTTCAAATTAAAGGAATAAAAAGCAAAATATTGGACAGGGAATAATAGCTTGGTTCTGACTAATTAGTCAATAATCAGATACACAAATTAAAAAGTCTGCAATGGTATTTGAAAAGGACACAAGAAGAAAAATGTATTAGGCGGTTTCTATAAAACTCCATCACCATGTCAGTACAAATCAATAACCAGCTGTCAGGGATTTCTGACTGGAAGGTGCCTTGCCAGTTAAAAGTTTAAAGGGATTAGGCAGACTTTCTCCTTTTCCCTGACAAAGTATACACTGCATTATAATTGTATGTGAAAAAAATGAAACATAACAGTATCTTCTTAACATGAAGTATACGCCAGGTAAATCCTGGTTTCATTTTTTTAAATGCCATTATATTGATAAAATAATTTTTTTTACTGTGGATCTTACAAATTGGCATTTTTTTTGCATTTATAAATAAGCTAAACAAAAGTGGAAACATTTTTTGTCTTTCTTTTAGGAATTTCTGTCTTTCAATTTACACCTTACCATTCTTGCATTGCTCTTCTCACTAAAACTACACTTTTAGAATTACAGGTGCATCTTTGCAACTTTTTGCCAAATAACATATGCAATCATAGATATATACTGTATATATGACCAGATACAGCTTTATTGCATACGTGCCTTTTGCAGTGATCAGAGGGTAATTACAGGCTGGTTTTCTTATGCAAATAAATCTTATAACATCTGGATATTTTTTTAGGTGTCTATGGTAGCTTTTCTGATCTGATGCAACTAAACAGCACTTGTTGCAGATTTATCATATATGCATTGTATATCATGGTATATAATAATATAACATACCAAAGCTAATTTACCCAGAGATTCTGGGCAGAAAACCCATGATAACATATTTAATATAGGTTAGTGGTGGCATCAGTTTCTGGTACCAAACCCCTTATTAATAATACATTTGAAAAGATTTCTTGTAAAAATCTAATGTTAAACTTTCGCAAATAAGTGCTGAATTTTGTATATTTAAATTATTTAATTGCTAACAAATATTAAAAAAACACACATTATTAAACCTATGTGTACATATTTCCTAAAAAATGTTAGAAACACATTGAACTGTCATAAAACATGCTAAGATGTGAACGAAAACCAATTTACGAGAAAGTGCTGAATTTAGCAATATCGTCTCTTGGTAAATTAGGCCAACTCTATTCTTAAAAGTAGTTTAAAAGTCAGAAGCGGTAGAGATTATGCAAGCAATTTTGTAAATTTAAAGTGTTTAACACAGATTAAAAACCAAATTATTAAAAGCTACATGGATGTGTTTTCTAAAAAATATTAGAGAAACATGAACTGTCAATAAAACATGCTAAAGATGTAAAAATGTATATAATGTATTTACCTGTTATTTTTTTTTAAATATTCCTTGTGACTCTTTGTGAGAGCTGACACATCATCATATTTTTGATACACAATGTAAAAGGGAACACCTTGGGGTTACAAAACTGTTATGACATCACCTTTTGTTGGAGGCAGGATAGATTGGACATATGTAAAAGCAGAATGAAACGTCTTTCTTGTTCTGAACTCATGTGTTAAAAGAAAGGTTATCTATTGTACCTTAAACCATATTTCATATTGGACTGTTACACATCATACTGGGCCAATTTCATTTGTTCATTTTGTTTTCTTGATGTCATTTTATTTCAATTCCATTATGCTTTACTGAGTTTTAGTGAAGAATGGCCAAAGCGAAAATGTTATTTCTTTTGTCCACATTTATGAATGACTATTTAATAGACTGGGTTTTTTTTTTTACTTAATAAATAGGTCAAATAACCTTATCCTGCATTTACTCTACAAATTTTACTCTATGAGTGATTTGCGTCTCTTTAACTAGATATATCACAGAACAGGTCACCTTGTTTGATAAAATTGTACATTTAAGACAATATTGGGGAGATTCAATACAAAACGTGCATGCTACTTACCTTTGAGTATTCCAGCGACACAATACCAGACGTAAATGAGATAGTAAAGGTAAGAAGCTCTGTTTGCAATGCATTTAAGTCCCCATACAAAGCCCCATTTGCTCAAAGAGGTAGCGCTAAACTTAAAGGAGAAAGATACCCAAAAAATTAAAGTTTGATTTAGAAAGTACTTGCCTCAACAACCTTCTCAGCATGGAAGATTCCACTCAGGGGCTGTCCTTTTCCTCTATGAGCTCATTTTAGGTTCTCTTTGTTCCCAAAGCTGAAGCTGACATTTCTCTTGCCTGCCAGTACTTCATTACATTTTTTGCACCTATGTGATTTCCACTTCCACCTCTTAACCCCTATGATGTAGGAATATTTGAAATCATCAATATTTAATGTGGTGCAGAGAGATGTAGTGTTGTGTATATTTGTCTGGGGTGCCCGGATCTGAAATAATCTATGTCTCACCTACGGCTTCCACTCCACTGAATATGATGCATAAACTATATATTGCAGGTGAACCATACAAAGACACAGGTCTATAGCTGTGAATATTGCAGGTTTATTGCAAAACATGCGTGCTACTTGTTCCGGACCCACTCAAGCACTTGAGGAAGGACGAGTAGGTCCGAAACATATAGCGCATATGTTTTACAATAAAACTGCACTATTCACCGTTAACAGACCTGTGTCTTTGCATGTTTCACCTGCAATATATTGTTTAAAGGAGAAACTAAACTTAAAATTTTTAAAACCTAATGTGAAAATTTTTCTCCCCAGAACACCTATACATTGTAAGATTCTTCTCTAGTAAGTTGCATTTAGTATATGTGAGAAATAGATTCTGTAACTAAGAAGGCTTCCATGTTGTTGCCAGTACAACCCACAGCCCATGATGTCATCAAAGAGCCACACCCCCTGACTCCAGTATTCACTGTTTCTATGCACAGAGTGTTTTCTATACACTAATATGGAAGTACCTGAAAAGACTTTGCAGATACTCTGCTTGTTTAGTAGTGGCGTGCTTGGTAAGGCACCAGGTTTAAAACTACACAATTCAGGAGTTCGATACCCCAGACTTTTCTTTTTTTTTTTGTTTCTATTATGTCCCAAGCAAAAGATGAAGCTCCTAAATGTACCTAGATGTTCAGCTTACTTAGTGGTGGCTCACCTTGTAAGATGTCAGTTATACAAACACACAGTTCAGAAGGTGGCAAGTTCTCCAGAATTTCATTTATTTTCTGTTTCCATTATGTTCATAGTAAAAGATTCTACATGTACCAGGGTTCTATCAATTATCTCTGTTAGCCTAGCGGTAAGAGCTCTTCTTTTAGCAAGACAGAGTAAATGTACAAGTTGCAGATTCTATTCCCCAGACTTACATTTATTTTTTTTTAATTTTTGCTGAAATGTTAATATTTGGCTTCTTACATCCATGCTATCTATGAAATACACTGCAAAGATTACTTTTCTTTTTGTATGAAAAGTAAAGGATTATATCATTGATAGGACAGGAGCATTGAATGTGTTTGAAAACAAAAAACTGAAATCTCTGTTCTGTGTCAGGGAGAGGGAGGATCTCTGTGCTGTAATGTGATTGGCTGTCAGCTTCTAGGAAGCAAGGCTGCAACTTCCTTATTTTGATCTGTTGAGCACTACAGAGCATGTGCCTGTACGCAGACACTTAGCTGCGGTTTACCCAGGTAGAGGTGAGACACATTTTGTTGTATGTTTGTGAATGTGCTCTGTCTATCGGGACAATGTTGTCTGGAGACTTTAGTTCTCCTTTAGGTGTAGTTGGGCCATATTTAAAAACCTGCGGCATCACAAGTTTCCGTTACTGTAAACTACTGCAATGGTATTGTGGTCTTAGATTTACATTCGTTATCATAGTTTTACGGTATCAGATTTATGATTGCCATAACAATCGCTAATGTTGGGGGGTAAGGAGAATTTTATTTTGTTTTTTTCTGCTGTATGTATAAAAACAACATACTGTAGTACAGAGTTAAGCTAAGTAATGCATTACACAGATAAATGCATTGCACTGAGATGTGCTAAGATCATGGTCATTATATTATCCTCCACCTGCAGCACGGCACCATGTTCCATAAGTGTACATGTTAAAGGGGAATGTTGGAGGGTTTGCAGTACTTGCAGCTCTGCACCATGTTGTTTCTATAAGTGTATAAATTAATGGGAATTATTGTATATAATGTATTAGTGACATCTATCCATAAGCGCTTCACACTGCAAAACCAGAGACCTTCACTACACTGATGATGGCTCAATAAAGCCGAAACCGGTCTGTAGTTGGCGTTCTGATTTTGCATTTAGATTGTTGAATGCTGTAAAAGTCTTTTTAAAGACTTATATATATTATGTTCTATAAAATAGATGCAGCAGTAGGGGAAGTTATGCATAAACAAAAACACACTCTTCCAACTAGGGTTCCCACCTTTGCCTTCAAGACCCGAACACATATAAAATCTACACAACAAAAGGCTGTTAGTATTTTCTTTAGAAGCATGATTCAGGCTGCATTGATTTCAGTGTAGCCATAAAGTTTGTATTAAATACAATGGAACTTAGCAATGCAGCATGTGGATTTAATATGTGCTTGGATCTTAAAGGCAAAGGTGGTCTTAACCTTTACACTACTTCCAACACTTCTTCCAGGTTCCAAAATTCCTTGTACAGTAGTTCAGTACAATTCTACTAGGGTTGCCACCTTTCCCTTTAAGACTTAAACTCTTAGGGCTAGGTCCTAGTAGCGCACTTTGGATCACAATTTGCCATCTAATTGCGCTAGTGGGAGTGCAGGCATGTAATAGTCTATGGGACCAGATCCAGTAGATGTGCTGTGCTTCTGTGCTCTATTAGCATTCATGCGATCACCATTTTTGGTCTATATCGCATGCGCTCCACTAGGGTCCAATTTTGGATGTGCAATGCCCATGCATGGAAGTGCGCACGATCGTGCATTATTGCGAATGTGCATTTTCCCTATCGCTCAAGGGGGGCTGCAGCCTCATGAAATTGACCTGGAAAACTAACAGGGAGTTGTAATAAAAGTTCTTATCGTTTAAAATGGTGCTACTTTTGCCCCAACCAATCAGATCTTATTTAACATTTGAAAGCTAACATCTGATTGGTTGGGGCAAAATTATCACCATTTTAAATGATAAAAACTTTTATTGAATAACCCTGTAAGTTTAATTTCGTTAAATACATGCTGTATGGCTACACTGAAATCAATGCAGCTTGTAATACACTTCCTAATGTACATTGCAACAATACACTCACTAATCACACTAAAATAAATGGTAGAGTGCAGAAATAAACACATAAAAAGACACAGGTGCTGATTTACCCAGACTCACTGGGCAAATATACCGGTTAGCGTGACTTTAACTCCATATCAGCGCATCAGACGCTTGCGATTCAATATTGCGTTTGCACTAGTTTTAGCCCAGGATTTTAACGCCAGCAAATAGCTGTTAAAATCCCTTACCGAGACAAATATAAAGGGTTAACACCTTCCACCACTCTGTTTGAGCAGGAAAAGATTCCACTGATCAACTGTGGATTACAAGGCAAATGCCTTAAATATTTATCTAAATAAACTGAAGAATCTGTTTCAAGAGTTTGAAGTATGTATTTTAAAGAAGAATTGTTTTCTATGATAATGTAAAATATACCAAATAGAATAGGCTCTGATGCTTAATAATATCCACATACTTTTCATCACTGGATGTACCTACTTGAAATATAACATTATGCAAAATTATTCTAAATCTTTAGTGTTCTGCATGCAAATATTATCTCAAGTCTTGATTGGCAATGTAACCTCATCAAAAGGAAAATAAATGCTTAATTTGCAATTGTTCTAAGACTCTGGATGGGTTATATTTTTCAGGAAAAAGAAAAAAATATGCTAAACGACAATATGTCAGCAGCACATTTTTAGTTCATGCTAAATTCGAACACAACAAAATCAGCCCTTTTTTTATTTAGTAGAGACATGTTTGAAGAACAAATGTTATAATGATAATATTTTTTTTCCTTGGGTGGAAAAAATGCAGTTTTGGTATAGCCCTCCCCCATTGTTATAAATGTAAGAAATCAATACAATATATAGTGCTAGTCATTAACATAATCATGTGAATATATTAATGCAATATTGCAGGCAGGAAGCAAAGCATTTGGTAAAGGAGAAAAACACAATTAGGATTTAGTTCAGCTCATTCCGTAGACTTATATAATTGAAATAGCCACTTGAGAAATTTCAACTTTTCATGAATCAAGAGCTAGTTGTCCATAGTATTCTGAAAAAACCTTTAACTTATTCTCTAATCTGAATTATTCTACCTCCATTGTATATACTTTTTTAAGAAATCCACTTTGACGTGAATGTCATTTTTACTTTTTTTTTACTCATTCATTTTTCTGGGCACAGTTTAATATTTGGTGTTTGATAGGATGCATTCCTGCTGGCAAATTTCCAGGTAACTACTCCATAAATCATATTTTGGTATGTAGGTCATTTTACAGTGAGAATAATGGGTTTTAAAGGAAGACTAAAATCCAAACTCTGTTCCACCAGGGATCAGGATGATTAATAACATATGCTTTCAGGAATGATTTAAGAATGAGGAACAAATATGAAAAATGCATTTATTTCAACAGATAAACGTCAGCAGAAAAGGCCATTATGAATTTAACCATTCATATAGCTTGATATTTGTCTGGAAAGAATGAACGAATGAAAACCATATGCATTAAAACATGGGCCTTTTTTTCAAGTTTATTGCCTACAGATGTGATATCTGGTTCCTAGAAATAGTTTTACATTTCTCCTTTAGCAAGATTGTCAGTCAGAGCAAACAATGAGGACTCCATCTGGTGGGGAAAGCTATGTATAACAGCAGCATGAATCTGGTTTATTGTTTATTGTTCTGATCACATAAGCTTTTGGTCGTAGCTACCTTTTTGCTGCAGGCAGGGTGCCTTTTTATAAGTCAGCATTTATCATCATCTCAATAATTTCTGTATGTAATACTAAAATAGAAAACTTGAAATGAAGTTTTCATTATGTCTATAATACATGCATAATGCTTAGGGATATTTCAAATGTCGCAGACCCAACCTGTGGAATTCAGAGCCCCAGCCACTACCCCAAATAAGTTTACAGGTGTATTCAGAGCCACAGCCACAACCGTAAATGGGTTAACACCTTGCTTGTGGCGGCAACAGGATTATCTAAAAAAAGAGAATTGTGCAGCCGCTGTAAGTTATTTACCTTCGGCTGTGCGGCTCTTTGGACTTAAGTAATTAACTCCAGCTGGGTTAAATTCACCATGAGCCACACAGTGAATCTCCCGGAATATGTATATTCCCAAAAAAAAAAACACATTAAAATTCTATTAGTTAAACATTAATATAATGACTGCTCCTCCTGACAATCTTGTATAGCAGTAAGATTGGCACCTTGAAGTGGTCAGCAGTCCGCAACTATAATTCCATAGTACTTTACATTTATACCACAGAAACCTCTGATAATGATCATGTAAGTAATTAGAGTCAAAAATACTCTAGGATAAAGCCATTAAAATATTTTAGTCATGCCTTTACCCTACCCCCCCCACACTTTTTGACATGTCAGGGGGTGCAAAGTACTGTAACTTATTGTAAAGTTACACTTTTTGTTTTCTTTGGTGGAACACAACTGTGCTACTGGTAGAGAGGATGAAAAGGAATGAGGAAGTCAGTCAGTTGTTGCTGTTTTAAAAATCATATAAATGAAACTTCTTATATTATAATCTCTAAATAGTGCAATCGATGAAAATAGCTCTTAGAGCAGTGGCAGAGATCAGTAAGAGCAGCAGAGTTGCAGTAAACAGCAGCTAGCTTTCCTCCTGTCTCCCATTGGGACCTGACACAAGCAGTTGCTTGATTCCAGTGTGAAGCAAATAAATATAAATAGGCATTTCAGGCCCACATATATCCGAGGACTGAATCTGCTGATGTTACAATCTTGCTTTTCCCAAAGGATTTCACAGAATCATCCTGTCTCCTCTCTGTGTTAGTAACTTTGCTTTATGTAAGTGCTATTAAGTCTAATTCTCCCTTTAAATTACAGTAGATATGTATACATAAGGAAATGTATCCTTAATGTGTTTAATTTCAAGGTACAAAAATAGATTGTCGGCTAATTTTATACGAAGTCATAAAAAAGTCCATGGAGTGCTTCCAATTTGTAAGATATGTGATATATATAATCTGAAAATGATTACCATCTTCTTAATTGGGTTAATATGTTTCATTTGAGCCACTATTGCTAGCAAACCACCTTTTGCATTATAGTCTACAATGCATGTCCTAATAGATCATTTTTTTCAATAACAAATTTATGGGAATCCTTATTTCAATAAAATTGCTGCTGATATCAGGTGTATTTTATAAGTCAGTCAAGAAGTTTTGCTCAACATTACATCATACAGATGTACAGACAGGGGTGTTCCTAGAGTTTTTGACACCTGAAACAACTTTTAAATGCCGCCTATTGGCAGATGGGGGGGTGACACTTGAAGCGAGCATGGCTTCATCATATAACATAGGCGTAGCTTGTGGAGGTCTGACACTGACTGGAGGGCTGACTTAACATTGACTGGAGGGCTGACTTAACACTGACTGGAGGGCTGACTTAACACTGGTGGACTGGTGCTGAAATGCGGCATTGCATGCGGCATTTTAAACTGAAGCCTTTTAAGTGTTCCGCAGGAGAGCGCCCTGAGCAAAGGTTTCAGTTTGCATCATGGTAGGGGCACCCCTGTTGTCAGACATGATCTTGGGCTCATTTGAAAGGTAATTAAGGGCAATATCAAACAGAGAAAACTTATAATGCAACCACGGTTCCCCTCTAGTTTGGGATTTTCCATGCTGATATCTCTCCTACAGCTTTAAGCATCTGTTATTTGACTGTCCCTTAATGCAACTGTCACTAGAATTATCTGCTGTTTGTCTGTCTTCTACTGTTTAGCTCAGTCTAAACAGTAGAAGACAAGCTTTTGGAGAAAATCCATTCAATATGTATCTAAATTACAGTAGATTGCCTGCTTCTATACTAATATTACTTAAATTAATTAGTAAAAGTAATTTTTTTTTAGATAAAAAATACTACCATTAAAAAAAAAAAATTGATTTACCCAATGTTTTGTTCTACTTAAAAGGTTGGATGGCTTAACACCATTAGTAGCCTAGCTGAACCATTTCTAATGGTGCACCAAGTTCGGAAAGTGTTGCTCAGATGCTCATAATGAATACAGAAGAGAAACCAACTGGTGCTAGTTTAGAATCTTGTGAGAGATAAACTCCAATAAAATAGGGAGAAGATAGAGCTTTGCTGGTGCTTTTAAACTCCCATATAAACAAAACACCCATATGCATTATGTTTCGAACAGCTGCTGAGAGCATGAATCTATCATGGCAGCAGGCCAATAATCCACAAAACAGCACTAGCTAATTTGCATTTTAGTGCAATTAGACCTAGCATAATCACTCTGCTTCTAGCTAGCAACACAATGAAATTTGTTGTTGAAGATTATGACATCATCTTAAACACCACAATACAAGCAGTAAACTAACATAAGGGCAAGAGGTTTTTTTCTTCAATAGCACCATATATTTTACATCAGGATATAAAATGAAGTCAGCTAAATGTTTATTATAGGTTATGATAACAAAGTATGTGTGCATGACATTAAAGTGGTTTATTCTGTATTAACTTTTCCTAGGTAGACATCAAGTAAACAGGGAAGCAAGTAAACAGATGTGTTTGGCCTAATATTAAATGTGCATTACATTTTTAGTCAATGGAATACAGCACCACAAATGATGGGGTGCATGTTGAAAACAAACAGAAGTAGAAAACAAACAGGTAAGTGTTTTTTGATAATAGAAAATTGTGCAGGATTTGTGTAAGATGTTTCCACCTTTCAGAACGATTTACATAAACTCAGGGGGAAAGGGATGCAAAATGTAAAATGTGATTTCATGTTGAGAAACGCAAAAGCTATGCATTTGTGCAAAAAGAACATAAAAGTCTAGTTATATCCTAAACTGAATGGTATACTCAATTGAAAAGGACTTGGGAGTTATTTTGGAAAATAGACTTTGTAACACCAAACAGTGTAAGGTGGTGTCTGACAATGTATATAAAATTCTTTCCTGTAGTTCAAGGCGCATAGTGTTAAAGGAGGAAAGCACCATTCCACCACATTATAGATCCCTTGTAAAGCCTCACCGTAGGAGGAAATTACATTTAATTAGGGCTCTTTTTCACACAGGATGAACAAAAGGCAAGAGGCCAACTATATAGATTTGTGGAAAAGAAGATTCAGCTTAAGCAACAAAAATGGTTCTTCTTTTTGGGGGCAACTTGTGAAGCACTTTACTTGATCATGTTATGATGGCAGAATGGCTGAACACCTTTAAAAGGTTCTTGGAGAGAATATCCAGTGTTACAGTTACTTAAGTAGATCAAAATAACAAAAAGTGAACCAAGTCATTTTACATACTTGTTTATACCTCAATATTACCTTTTTGTTGCTAAGAATCAACAAGTAAACTATTTATGGTTTAGCACTCAAAATGCCTATACCTGTAAGTAAAAATTTGTTCAAACCAGAATTCTGGATTACCTTAATCACAGACCAAGTTGATGGCACTAAGATTCAAGTTCAGAAATATAATTTTTCACATGTGATGAATACATATTATCCTGTAGTGTTGTAGTAATAGTCAAGCCTTGTATAGCCAAATCTTAACACACATAGAGATATTAATACATAGATCTTAATACATAGATCTTAATACACCTATATCTTAATACACATAGAGATGCTCTACTGTTTAAAGTGGTCATAAAAATGTTATGCTCAGTGATATAAAATGTATATTACTGAGTTTCAGTTTCAAGTAATTGTACATTTCTCAACATGGAGATACCTGGTTGATCAAGACATGGCACCCTGCCAATGAGCCCATAAAAAACTTGAGCACTTTATAACTGTACCCCCCTATTTTTATTATTTCCTCATAACTGTAGTCAAAAATGTTAAACAAGTAGACTAATGTTGAGAAGAGAAAATGAAGGATAGGCAAATAAAATAGTAACCATGTTGTAAAATACATGTCAAATTACTTAAAAACATCTCTTAGTAGGAATAATGAACTGTTTGGCACTAAATGATAAATTAGCGAAGTTTTGTTATTTTTTTTAACCATCAATAAAAGAGACAGTGGGATAACTGAAACTGAGAAAAAAACTATAATACACAAGTTTAATGAGCAGAAAGGGGAAGATACTGTGGTATAGAAATTATGTATACATACATACATACTCATTGTAGCTATCAATTTTAGTATTATTAATGCTGCACAGACTCCTGAAATTGACAGTACAATGATTCCCACTGAGTTAATGGACCAATAGGAAACTGCTCCAGATGCAATTGTGTAATCATCTGGCTGTTACAATTCCTCCCTTTTGAAGCATTGTTGATGGTACTCTATAACAGGAATGGAAGCTGACTAGGATGAATATAGTCATTTGGAGTGATTTTGTCATTTTCCTTTGCTGGCTCTACAGAGAGGTCTAGATAAATCTGTTGCTATTACATTTTAAGGCTGAAAAAAGCTTAAAATTGTAATTCTTTTTATGACTGGCATATTAGAATGTCAGTTCTTTTAGCAAGACTGCTTTTTTACAGAATGTTTTTCTAATCAAGAGGAACAATATTAAAGGGTATGTCCACCCTAAAAATGATTTTTTAATGTAAGATTCCCCTGTCCCCCCAGCCCCAACCGCTATATTTATATTTTTAGAAAGTGCCTCAAACTCTACTTACCTCCCCTCTTTCCTCCGCCGCGCTGCCGGCCCTCTGCTTGCCAGAAAATGCAAGCAGAGGGGCGGGACCGGCAATCGCGTCTGTGATTGGCTGTGCGGCAGCCAATCGCGGACGTGGCTGCCGGGAGTGCATTTCGGCGGGGGAAAGAGGGAAGGTAAGTAAAGTTTCGGGAGCTTTCTAACAATATAAATATAGCGGTTGGGGTTTGACACTAGGGGGAGGGAATCCTGAGAGGGAGGGAGAGGGAGGGAGAGGGAGAGGGAGAGAGAGGGAGGGGGAGAAGGGCTGCAGTACGCATGACAAACTTCTCCCAGAGGCCAGGTAGGAGGCAGAGTCCTATATGGGACTTTGGGGGGAGACTACAAGAGAACCATATGGAGCTGGGATGTGAGGTAAGGATTAAACTACACTACATGATGGGGCCAGTAGTTGGGGGGATTATAGTTTTGGGGGTGGACATGCCCTTTAAATGTTTCTGGGTCAATAAATAGAAGAGAAACTAGTGAGAAGCAGAGTTACTGCATACATAAATAATAATTTAATTATTCACCATTTTAATTTAATTACCCCCTTATCCAGAGAACAGTTGTTTTGGCTCTGGTCATTGTTAATGCATAAGAGATCATATTCCACAGACCTTTTAGAAACAGCAGCCTCATTTTGTACCTCTAGTACAAAAACCTCACAGTTGCCTCATAAATCTGTTTTTAATTGCCCTCTTGTTCCATGGGGCAATTTCATCAGCAGAAATGTCATTCATTTAGTTGAAGCTGTCAAAGGGGGTCGGTCTCTTTCCTGCTGGCAAATAATTATTACAGTATGTGCTACTAACAGCAATATTCTAATATGACAAATTAACCAAAGGTCCAATTCTCATAGGAGGATAGAGTCTGGGGACAATTGTCTGACCTCACACAGATACTGTTTAGCCTGACAATATCGATTTGACTTACTTCTCACAAGTACACTGTTATTGTGACGCTTCATTTAATACTTTCGGACAAAGGTTTCAATTTAACATTTTACTTACCTACTAGATTAAGAGTGATAAAATACTTTCATTTAAAAAAACAACAACATACACTTCACTATATTTTGAAAGTGGGTCACCATTGTTCACAATTGTTATTTTAAGTTATGCCTCTAATTGTCAACTAAGAATTTTTCCTGGACGGACTGTGATTGCAAGTTTACCATTTACAATGTACATTTGTTGATAAATCACTATTACTGCATCTGGTATTTTGTTTTATCTTGAAGAATTGTAAACTTATTACAATTATGAAACCCCCCAACAAGCAAGCAATCTGTTCCCGATAGCTATTTACGAATGACTGCTTGGGATAATGACAGTGGTTTTTTTTGATCAAGAAAAGAAATATAATATTATTAAATTGAAATATGAACAAAATGACAATGCATTCCATTTCATTGTATAAGCCTTATTGTTTTTTAGGATGTATATTTTTGGAATTTGCATGTAAGAAGTGAAAAACATCTCATTTTAAGTTTGAATTCGAGGACTGTATCAACAGTAACAAAAAAATGAAGGTAAACAATCCAGGTGATTGTATGTGATTCATTCAGTTCAGCCAAAAATGCTGTAAGGAATGGAGAGTAGGTAAAGAAGAGACAGACTGTTGGAAGAGAACCCACAATTTTTTGGCCGCAAGGTATATAAATGCAAAACTGTCTATCTGCATGTGCAAGATTATAAATAAAAGGCTGGAATCTACCCAGAGGAAAGGTTTTGCCAGTATGAAAAATGAAAGTTTTCAAAACAGAATTGGCAGTTTTGAAAAAAAAGTCAAAAAGCTTTATTTCTTTTTCCATCTTTAACTCAAACTTTAATGGGGACGGCGCTACAATTTTGCCTAGATACAGCTGTCAATGTGTGATGAATAGTTAATGAAATCGTTTACAGAGGCATACCGTAGTCTTATTAAATTAATAATTATCCAGAAAATAATCCTTTTATAACAAATGATCAAAGAGGTGTTATTTAATCTGCTAAATGATAGTGGGAAAAAAGATAATACTGGTGTCACCTGAATACCCATACCTGAAAGATGTAATTTGAATAAACTTGCTTTTTATTAAAAAGCAACAAAAGTCAAACACAGAATAAGATAATTATTGTTAATTTTTCAGCACAAGGTTTTTACAATACAAACGCACTTTATTTCAGTCTCAGCTCTAGATATTATCTTTAAACAAAGCGTAATTACTCAGGAAATTTGTAACAAGCTAATAGAACCACAAACTATTGTTCTAAAGGACATATACGCTGCAAGCATTTCAATAGCTGAGAATTAGAGAAGGACAAACTTCCTGAAGTTTGGTTAATTTTCGAACTTCAGTAAAAGTTTGGAAGTTAGGAAGATTGAAAACAAACCCATAAAAGTCAATGGGGAAAAATATTTAGAAAAGTTCAGATTAAATACAGAAAAAATAGCAATGGTAACTTACTGTAAATGGCTGTCACCTGGGAAATGGTCTGGGGAACACGTACATATCACCAAAACTTATTTAAACACTTCCTTCCCCCACGATTGGGCATTTGTTTGGTTTCTGCATGCTAAATGCAAGGGTTATGGCAAATTCGAGGTATACCAAGTGGTACATTTGACGGTTACCAAAATCGAAGGCTACATTCAAGGGTTAATGAATTTGAACTCTACATTCGAGGGTTACTGCATTGTGGGACCATCACTAGATGGTTTGCATAATTGTATCTCTCCCAATATTTTTACTGGCAAGTGCTTCTGCTAGATGTCTTAGATATAGATACCCTAAGCACATTCAACCACATGGGTGAAGGACTTCCTTGACCTTTAACCCAAGGGTTCATAGAATATAAATTTTGTAGCAACATGGAAGATCGCACGCAGAAAGGAAATGATAAATTTTATTAAAAAACAAATTTCAGTAACACAACATTTTCAGGGGGTTTAATTCCCCTACAACCGATTAAGAGATAAATCCCAAAACGCGTTTGGTTTCTAATAAAATGTCACAATTACATTCAGTGTATGACTTTGCTACTAAATGTGGCTTCTGCTTGATGGGCTACTAGCAATTTACTTTTAGTGTATTGCAGCATATCCTATATACTAAGCAAGAGCTGTAAATATGCACAAACGGTGGACCTACCCTAACAGCCGCCCACAGTTAGGTCCAGGGAGAAGCACGTGCTGGGGGTGTGGTAGGGTGGTTGGCGATTCTTTAAAGAATCAAGGGTTTGCTAGTGGTTTACTAATTCCCAAATTTTAACTCAAACTTTAATGGGGACAGCGCTACAATTTTGAGAGTTTTACGTTCTAGTTCTAATCTGTTTATATATTCTGGATGATTAAAACTATTATGTTGCATATTCAGTTGTAAAAGCAAGATTGAAGTGTTCTGCACAGCATTAACTAAATTGGTTATTTATAATGTTCTACTAAACTGAGCAGAAAAGTTTGAATGCAGGGAAAAAAAACAATTTTAACATGCAATGTGTTGAATTAATTAAATCTACAGGGTGAAACAATTTAATGGAGCAAAAATAATACTAATTAAATTATTAGAATCTTGATTGCAAGAAGTAATTAAGAATGCTGTCATTATTTAGCAAGAATGAATGCCATAAACAGTAGGAGAAATGTATTTATTAAGTATGCTGTTTTTACCCTGACCTTTGATAATCGAGCACCTGCCTGAATTATCTGCAAATGGATTTTTAGTGAATGACAACCTCATAGACACCAGTTGAATGAAAAGTCAGGAATGCATCTGATTCCTTTGATTTCACTATTGATTGGTAACATATTTAAAGGTTATGTTTAAAAAGTTCATTTTTCTAAAAATACAGCCTCAGTTTAGTCAAGCAAGGATGAGTGACAGGAAACTGCTTATCAGCCATTATCAAAACAAGCAGACATAAAATATATAATTGAATTTGTACATGAACATTTTACACCTATATTTGTTTTCCAGTGATTTGTTTTCGTACATGTTATATCATGGTAAGCTAGAATGAGAGGCTCAATTTGCCCCACACTCTCTAGAGAGATTGATCAATCATGCCTGATGTACAGTACTGTCAGGACCCACATATTATTAGCACAAACAAGTTGTCAGTGAATTTTGATGATCAGTCCACTTGAATGGCAAAGTTCTTAGACCATATTATTCTGTGGTTACTGCTTTCTACAGTATGTATTCCATTACTTATTATTTATTCCCCAGACTTTCTCTTGTATATTCTTCCCATTTCTTCTAAAACTCTTTATTTAGTGTTCAATATTTTTTAATTTAGTTCATACAGTTTAGTTATATATCCAATATTACCATAATTTGATACAGTATTTTATTATTTCAAGTATATATAACATTGTCTTATAACAATGTACAACAATATATATAACTTTTAATTTGTGTTTTTATTTTATTTCTTTATACAAATTAGTTATATTTAGTGCAGGAAAAATGAAGTGCTACATTTTCATCAGATTTCTCTATATACTGTATCATGCCCTTTTGTTGTTACAGGAACAATCCCTAATTTGCAAGATTACTTTTTTTTTTAGAAATAGATTTACAGTATCTCTTGAGTTACATAAACATATATTCATTTGATATTGTAGAGTTCACTCTGTCAATATCTGCCACATGTATCTTAGATACTTGTAGTATTTATTGGATCAATTTATTTCCTTGTCTAGATAGGTCTGAAATTTCTTGTCCCACAAATGTTACATGCATGGATGGGGATATATTTATTTACGGCGATCATCTTGTATATAGGTATCCAAAAACGATATGTCTAAGTCTATGTTAGTAGGACAACCCAGGAAACATGATGGGCTGATGTTTGGGTAATTTTTTGCTAAGGTACCCAAACATCCTTATCTATATAGGTGCTATTACACACTGGTTTGATGAACATACATGTATGTACTATTTTTGTAATATTAAGTTTTTTTCTTTAATTAATATGTTGATAGAGCACTTTCTGAGATTTTCAGTGATGCTCTGCCATTTGTCATCAGTTCATGTACCACCAATCCAACCTTCCTACCGGGCTTGATCCGGCAGACTGCCTTAGTATTTATTAGTGATGATTTTACCATATAGCTACCAATTTATGTCCCAGTGTTTGATGTGGACACATAGTTGTTATCTCTGGGGGCTGTCTGTGTTTCTTAATTGATTGAGCATTATGGTAGAATTGAGTATAGTGAAACCACTCAGAAGCTGGGAGGTGCCACTTTAATTTAACTTCTTCGCAGGCCATAAGCCTAGACCCGGTTTTAACATTAACAAATCTTGTTATCCCTATTGTCTAAAATGACTAACCCTTCCCTCCCAACCCTGGTGAGTTGTCTAAAACGACTAACCCTTCCCTCCCAACCCTGGTGAGAGGTTGAAAAATAATGGAGCCATAGTGTATGGAGGTGTAAGATGGTATGAGGAGACTGGTTTCTGCCACATGACATATGGACAGTGTGCTTAATTTAATGATTGTTGCTATTAGGCTTAGGTAGTGGTAAAAATCCTGAGTCACAGCTCTAAGGGCGTTCCCGGAGAGATGTTCTTTTGGTTCTAACCATCTTATTTAACCGGGGGGCTATGCCATTTCATAGTCTAGGTGAGCCTTGCAGATGGATAATAATAAAGAGATGGGAGGAAGTCTCCCCTGGGCATCTGGTTCTTTGTAAGATCATTCTACTAATTCTAGGTCTTTTGGAGGCCCATATTAATTGTGACTTTTTACAAGTATAAAGGTTTTTAGAGCAGAAATCAAATGGAAGTACTCTGAACAGATCGAGTAGTTTTGGTAAAAGAGACATTATTATTGCGTGTATATGGCCAAAAAAAGATAAGTGATATAGGGTCCACATTTGAAGCAGCTGTTTAATCGTATTGAACAATTTTGGGGGGAAGAATATGAATTTTTCATCATATCATTAATGGTAATGCTTTAAGGTACTTGGCAGCTGTAAGAATGCAGATATTTAACCACACACTGCAAAGATTACATTTAAAAGCTGTAACTGGATAATTATGAAATCCTTATGCTGGATGGAATATTCTTCTTTTTGGATGTAAGTATAAATTAAGCATCTATAGTAATTGTTAATTAGATTCCAATTGTATTTTCGAGGATTATTGAACGTTCATGGGTATTTTCGAGGATTATTCGAAAATAGCTCAAACGTTCAGTAATTCTCGAAAATGGGATCCGAAGAAAGCATGTTCCTTTTTTGGATTTTCGGATTTCCGGGATTTTCCCGAGATCCGTAAATCCGAAAAAGGGAATGTTTGATTATGTGCTTTGTGAGTTTTGGTTTGACGAAATGAGTTGGAAACCTTGGGTATTGAAATAAAATGTATAAATTGTGTTAAATTTATAGTATTACATAAAATCCATTTAAAATCAAAAACTTAAAAACAAGCAGTATTTAGTTGTTAGATACAGATATACTCTGCATTTAGTTGGACAAAAAATTGGGGCCATATTCATAAAGGCGTGATAATTTACGATCGGTTTAACGATCATTAATTTATGATCATTATCGTTAATTTACGATAACAATTGTAAATTACCCATAACGATCACAAATCTACGATAACGCGATCGTAGATTTACGTTCCCCATAGAATACCATTGCGGTAGTTTACTACTGCCTGGTATTCTATCACTGAACATTTGGCGTTAATGTACGACCGTGGCCGTACATTTATGGCCATGGTCGCACATTATCGATAACGCGCGGTATTGCTAAATTGCAATACTGCACGTTTTTAAATAGGGCCCTTGGCTGGCTTGAAATATCTCTGTTCAAGCTACTGTATTTTGCTCAATTAAGCTCAATGCACAGAAAAGTCAGAAAACACTGAGTTTGTGTATGGCCGATTTCTCCAATATGAGTGTTACTATGATAAAAAAAAAAAGATAGTGCCATAGACTTTAATTGGAAAACCGAGGTTCATATACTGGTAGCAAAAAGTCCAGGATCAAACTGCTATTCAAATGCTTAAAACATTTTACTAGTATGAAAGTATATAAAAATATTTATAAATATGTATTCAGAAGAAGAAGAAAATAATTCTAATTTAAAGGGGAACTGAGGTCTCCATACAAGTGTCCTCTATATTAAAGGGCACACTCCTACATTTAACATTACTGCAGGATCATGTTTATAGCTGCAGTTTATTCAAACATACAGCAATAAAATTGGTAATGCTTCCTGCTTACAGAGCTTAGCCCACCTATATTCAACTGCTGGGACAAAGCATCATCAGCTGCGTCACAAGTACTGCCCCCAAGCCTTTTTTAAATCTTTATTAAGCTAGCTACAAGTCTGAAAATACTTGTTGGACACCTTTATTAGCTAATGTATCTGCATGATGTGTAATAACACATCTACATAAGGACCTCTGTGTAAAAAAAGAAATTGCTGCAATAGCTAAAAAAAAATAAATTCATGTCTCCAATATGCAACAAAAGATAAACTCAATTTATCCTAAGGGTAAAAACCAGGTTGTTTTCATTTGGTTTAGTGGGTTTTAAAATCTGCAGTCACAAAAAAAAAATCACTTTATCTTTTTATTTATCTCTGTGGCTCAGAAACGAAAGAGAAGAAAAGGGGCAACGGATTAGGGCAGTCCGTAAAGAACAAACTACTCTGTGTAGTGGATTAGGAGTTGTAATCTCTTCTGAACATTTCTGTTTCTTCAATTATCCTTAGCTTGTCCTAAAACTTCAATTTCTGACTTAGAAAAGCTGTTCCGTTTCTCCTGAAGAGTCATTTGTAAAATTTTCATCATGAGAAAGAACAAATGAAGCTATTTTAACGGATTAAGATTTTGCAGAAAAATATGAAAAATTAATCATAATGGCATGATGACATATTATATTTAGGAGTTAGCATTGGACTTTTGGGGGGGAAATTTAATTGCATTTAAGTAAAGTAGTAATTCACAACAGCAAATTAAAGTCCTGATCTTGGCTCTGAAATGGGTCAATGAATATACATGGATTTATAATGGGGTAATGGAGAATAAGTTCAAGGTTTACATCAAGGGCTTAATAACAGATTTGATTAAACCATCATTGTTTGCTGGTTGATACATAAAGCAAAAAGATTGTTTTGACTAACAATTGGCCTATACATTTATTGTACTGAAATTCTGACCTGAAAAATAATGTATATACCTTATAGAATATGGAATAAACATGAACTTCTGCATCCAAACCACATATTTGTTTTTGTTTGCCCATTATTTTATTCAGGGTAAAGAACGCCATTCATATTTAAAACATTGCATTTCATTCTTATGCTTTTTACTTATTTACAAGAAGGCAAAACCAGTTGTATTCCCGCTTAACATTAAACTAGCTGCTCTTGGAAGAAGAACTATAAAATTGGAGGTGACTTCTGTGATTAACTTGTTTAGGAATAAAACAGTTTAGGAATAAAAGCTTTATGCCAGGCAGAAGATGTGTGGAATATTTGTAGAGATTTTCAGATTAAAAAGGCATGGAAGTAAATTTATACATAAGTAGACATCATATTGTAGAGAATTTAAAGGTGATATATGTGTATGTGTACGTTTTTACCAGACTTAATATTCCATATGTTTCCAACGTGTAGCATCTAAAGGAGCTTCTGACCTCACATTACTTGACACTAATAAAGTTGTCTCCATGGACATGTCAATGGGACATGTTTTACCACTTCTCTCATACAGAATTTATTAAGTGTGTCCACAAAGAAATGCTTTTTAAACCATGCATTTTTAAGCTTTTGTGTGTCCTTTCTATTGATGTGCTTTATACGCAAGGCACATTATGTGATACTCTTAATCTTTTTGTGAGACCGAAGCCCTGTGCTCAACTATTTTTACATGCAAGCAGTGGCTATTAAAATCTAGGTACATTTCTTACTCTTTAACACATACCTAAAGCTAGGAAGACATGGGGGCAAACCCTTTATCCCCCATCCCCACTACTGCACCTTTCAGTGTCCTCTTCTTTCTATTTCCCTCTTTATTCTTCTTCCTGTGTTTTCCATGTTTTCTGTTTAACATGAACTTCTCTGTCTTTTATTCTGAACTTTATTTCTATTCCACTTTTTAAATTTTTGTTTATTTAATAATTTACATCTCTTTATGGCTCCATTTTTGCCTTGTTTACAATAATATGGGGCGAGCAACTGACATTTCAGTGTGTCGGTCAGTCAGGCTGAAGTATTTGATGGTTTCTTCTGTCTGCCACAACAGACTGCAGACTGTTCGTTTGTCCGAATCAGACGAACGCACGATGAGACGTGTCAGAAAACCAACAAAGAAACCCCCAGACATGGCTGCGTTTGCCGCAACCGACATTCCTTCCTCCTGGACAACTATTCGGAAGTGCTGAACAGTTGGTTAGGAGGAAGGATTGCACAATGTGTACCCAGCTTTAGTGATCTGATATAGTCCTGCTCTTCTTATGTAGTGAAGTAGAGCATTGCCCGATTTGGTAGAGCAGTAGCTTTGTGCCAGGCACAATCATTTTGCTTGATTAATTGGTTCTGCACTATTCCTTTGACGTTGACACTACAACCCTCAGCCCAGGGGGCACTCTGAGCCCCTGGGCAAAACCCGACTGAGAGTTGCCTGTCACTTATATATACTTACCATGAACCATCGGTAAATGCCACCAGGTGTGTTAAAAGGTACACCAACCTACCCAGCATGCACAGCTGTACAATAAAACTAATAATAATGACCATAACTTTGCTACCACGTACAGGAAGGAATATAACAGGATACAATAGAATATAATATACAAGTAAAAATGTAGCTTGTCAGAGTTCCTCAGTTCTAATTAGAGCAATCATAGGTTCAGCTAACAATTTAAATTTCGTATAATTATAATAAAAACAGTGCAAACAACAAACTACAGAAAAATATAACAGACAAAAACAGAACATAAGCAACAGTAAAACAAAATGGGATGAAAAAGTGAGATAATACTTCGTTTCAGTCCTTAATGTTCCAGGATGAAATGGAAAAATTAGATCCAGGTAAGATGAAGTCCAAAGTTACCAGCCCTCAAAATAACTCTTACTAACTCTTCAGAGCCATTTTTATACCCCTGGACAGGGGTGTAACAAGATCATCACACCCAATCAGGGAAAGTGGATTGTGGGTTGAGCAAGAGGAGTGTATCGCACGCCAGGTGGTCTCCCTGACACACCCACAAGGGGGCTATCCCTGCCAAATCCCGTATTGTGACGGGGTAACGCACCATAGCACGCCAACTCACAAATCCATATCCAGGGTGGTTAGACGGATTTGTACATACCAAATTCAATATAGTTATTGCGTATTGATCCATACTAAACCAAACTAAATTGATTAAACCAAACTTAAGTGTCTCTGTCATGTTCCACACAAAGTAGACCATGGGTGTTTGGATTCACAAGAAACGGCTTTTGCTCCTGAGTCCACTTTTAAAAACAGTTCACCTAAATTATGGTCACTGAAGGAGATATGAATCCTGATACATCCTGATAATTACCCCCTGCTGATACAGAGTCGGGAGTCTGTTTAGCACCTGACGGCTGGGACCACAGGATGTTCATCCTGGCTAACTATACATAATGAAGTTACCTGTTGGTATCCACATTAATCAAATACACAAAATATCTTGTCCAGACAGTAAATAATACATTTAAGATACAGGAAACTGAAAAGTCACATACAATAATACAGACCAAAACATAAAAAATTGGAGAATCTTATACAAATATACTGATTATAACATACATTCTCCATACAAACATACATTAAGAACATGATTGTGACAATTCCTTTAAAGGAAGATTTTTTTCATGCTTCCAGAGAATAAAACTTTATAGTCCTACATAGTCCAAATCAGCTACAGAATTAATGATTTGGGAAGTTTAAGTTTCAGAGTGGGAAATGTACTTGAAAAAAAAGGAATGGGTTAAAACTAAAGGTAAATAAATTATAATGGTGCTTTGTCAGAAAGACAGCAAAACAAAAACAAATAGATATTTGTCTAAGGAGAACAACATAGTCAATTCCATCCTTTAATGCAATCAATAATGGAGTAAAAACACCTATCTACTATTTAATTAAAGATGATTCGGTGTTTGGTAAAATTTCCTGGGCCGCATGTGAACAAAGATAACACTTCTAAATAATTAGTGATGGGTCTCTTAATGTGTAATTATTGTTATTTTCAAGGGTGATATATAATGTTGCTTGTTGGATGTAATGATTCTTACACTTTATATACATTTTTCATAGAACTTTTGCCAGTGTCGGGTGCTAAAAGTTATTTTCTTGCATTTGAAACTAGTAAGTTTCTGAAATACTATCCTTTACTTTCCCTTTTGGTTCATACTAAGCAGCGTTAACTGCCATTCATACTGTGGGGAGATTACTAATTTACTATTTACTAATTGCCAGAATTACCACATCTGTCTCTTTTCTCATTTAAACCTTGTTTAATTTGCTTGTGCACCAAAAATAAAAAAATCTATATCTACAAACTATTTCAACTAAAATCATTTAGGGTGATTCAATAAAAGTTCTTATCGTTAAAAATTGTGCTAATTTTGCCCCTACCAATCAGATCTTATTTAACATTTGAAAGCTAACATCTGATTGGTTGGGGCAAAATTAGCACCATTTTAAACGATAAGAACTTTTATTGAATAACCCTGTTTGTCTCTCAACTTTCAAAATAGCACAAATCGTTTTCCCAATGTCACTGCATCCTTGTCAAGTCACTACTGACTGATCTCTTCCTAACCTGACTGAGCACAGTAATTTTGCTAATTAGCATTCACTGGGAAGAGTGAGGATGTTACAGAACTCTGGAAATGCCAGAACCCTGCAGAACTGCAGATAATTGTTCCACCTTACTGCTAATTACAGAGGTGAGAGACACAGATAACTGTTAATAAGGAATTATTAAAGCTCATTTAAATTTTATATACATACTGTATATATCAGGCAACATAAGCTACAATGATGCTCTTTACAAAGGGGATCTATACCACCAGCTACTACTTTTATGTCTCAGATCACCACTAAAGTAGTTGGTTATTGTCACACATATTGGCAGGCAAGCATTTGGTTTGGTTTCCGAAAGTGGCTGCTGTTGACATGTAGCATTTTGTGATCAGAACACTGGAAACGCCTAATAAAACAGTTGCATGCCATTTGTGTAAAGTTAGCCTTAAAATGTTAGCTTTCTGATATTCTTTTCTGCTTGGAATCCTTATTTTGCTTTGCTGTCAAATTAATATTTGAATGCCCATTGAGGTCCCCAAAATGAAAGTAATATCGGGAAATTGTAGCCAAACTTAAGTAAGTATTTGGAAAGTTTTAAAGGGACATTCCACCCCCACACAACATTTCACTGTAGACACGGCAAGCTGCATTTCTCATTCCCAGTTCTGGATAGCAGCTGTCAGTCATGCTTGTGACGTTGATGTCAAGACTAATAATTTATAGCTGCCTCCTCTGCAGCTGCATGAGCTTGTAAAGCTGCCAGGGGAGGCTGAAACATTCAGTATTGGGGCTAGCAATAAATAATAAATCATTCCGAGAACCTCCATGACACAGGTAAGTATCGACTTTTGTCTACAGTACAATTTGGTGTGGGGGTTTGAATGATCCTTTAATTGTAATTCTTTTTCTTTAGAATGTATTATTCCTTCAAATGAACACAAAGATCTATTTCCCATTCACTCTGATATGCCCTTAAATGAGCCATAGCAATAATATTTAAAAAATCCTGTTGACCATTGGGCTTGTGTATGGATACGTAAAAGTTTCGGGTGAACTACCAGCATCGCTTCTCAGTATATTTCTGCCAGATGGTTATCGCCTCCATTTACTACAGTATAGGGAGCCAAAAACATCATTGCCATGTATTAAGGCAACAAACAATTGCCCTGTATAAAGTATTTACGGAATGATCATCCTGTGTATTAGCGCACTGGACAAAATGTAGCTAAATTCTCATGTGTATTTGCACCATAATTGGATCTGTGCAATATCCCAATTAGTAAAACTGGGCAACCAGTAGTATGTCTGGGATCAACCACACTGCTTGCCTTCCCAGGGTTAGGTCCCACTAGTATGCACGGCAGCGCATGCAGGCTCTGCAGGCTCTGTGCTGCACTCTATTCCAATAATGGATTGAATCATCGTGCACTAAGTGGGAACACTCTGATAGCATTGCATTAGCAATGAGAATGGAAAGGGCGATTGGGGTACAAAATGGGTTCCAAATTTCTCATGGAGGATCTATCCCCCATAGCATCCTCTTAGGGCTGGTATTTACAACCTAGTCCTGGCATGATCCTCCTGACCAACAGGTCAGGTGAAAAATTGTGTGGCTTATATTTTTGCCTGATTATTAGAAATGTGAAAATAAAAAATATATAATTGTCCAGTTACTGAGGTGTCTGAGATTTGTTTGCCTAAAAATCAGTCAAAAATGATCATCCATTTCTGAATTTAAAACCAATTCTTCACCTGATCTGAACAATATATCGAGGCAGGTAGCCATTGGGATGAAAATTGCATAGTGTTTACCAGCTCTGCAAATCTGAATAAACATAAGAAGAAAGGAATATGCTGGGCATTCACATGAGGTTGTTTTAATTTTATTCAGAAATAAAATTACATTTTTGACAACTTTCTTATTTAGAATGACATTCAGATTTCCTGATTGCAACTGTAAGTGACAGTTTAGGTAAACCCAAAGGATATGAGGAAAGCTCCCATACTGTGTAAATAAAAATGAATTAAGTCATTTTTTGTAGATCATCATATCCTTAAAAACTCCAATGTATCATGGCCACCTGCAGCATTCTTCATATATCTCTTGATTAGTGTCAACCAACTCTTTTGACTGTTAGTCAGGATGTATAAATATACTGTCATTACCTGCCACAAACAGTCTGTTGCTTGAATCATTATGCAAACTGCAATAGAAGTAAATCTTTCTCAAGCATCATTGATTGCTTTTGGGTTACATTTTAAATGAGGTGGGGGGTAATAGGAAACAGTATTTATTCCAAACGGCCTTATCTGATGAAAGAACACCTGATTAAAATGGCTTTAAAAATGAGAACAATTCTTCCCTTTTTCTATTTTCTTCACATGTCTATTTGTTCTTTAAAATGGCTCTTGTGCATTTCTGCAGCCTGAACCCCAGTAGCGAATTTCCTGGCGTTTGTGTTTAAAGTCTGTAAAGTGAAATTAGTTACCATAGTGTTGCTCTCTCATGCATTCAATCCTATTAACATCAGCTTCTGTGGCATTTAATGGCTGAGTTAAAACCCATGAAATCTTACATAAACTCACATCTTGTGCTTACTTGTAAAGATGTGCTAATCCGCTCTCGTCGTTTTCTATAACACAGTATTATAAACTTCATCAAAATATTATTAAACACAGCTGTAGATATTATATTTACAGAGGGACAATGTATACAGAGGAAGATGTACAAAACAAAAAGGGACAATGAAAACGTACAGACGAGATAGATTACAACCGATTGAATGAGACACTACATTATGCATTCTTTTGAGCCTTGAGCACAAATCCTTTGTGTTTAGGGCTTAACTGGATTACTGTTATAGTTTTAACATCATTCAGGAAATGTTATCTTATAATACACAAGTAGACATTTATGCAAAGATGAAGAAATCGGAAGTATGATATAAGTGAATTGATTACACAATGAAGCTTATACACAGTGTCAATTTAGCAGCTAGAGAACATAACCATTTATTTACCTACTGTAACACAGTCGTGAACTGTCTGACAAGATTATTATCCCATCAGGACCTATCATTATGATATGAGTATTTACATATTTTTAGCCTCCATAGACAAGTAATTCATTGTAAGACTTGTTCATTGCAATAAACAGCACACCTTTTACTACAAAATAATAGGGTAAATATATGTAATCATATTGCAATATGCACATGTTAGCTAATTTTCTGGGTTTGCTGGATGATTTCCAATATATAATATATGTTCATAGCCATGATAATTGTAGGGGGGGAAATAATTTAATGTTATGATTTGTTTCTAAAATATATAACATAAACTCTTGGCTATAAGTAACTATTACATAAAGTTGCACCCTAAACAGCTTGTTGGTTTTTGATTTTGGTGTTGTTCAGGTAGATTGTAAAATATTGATCATGCACTAGATATATTTAGTTAAAACCTGTATGAAAAAAAGAAGGATCTCAGATTTTTAAATTTTTTTATATGGCCCAAATAGATCAGGATTTGGTGACATTCCCAGAAAGTTTCATTATGCTAAAGAATTGTTTGAAGGAAAATAGACTTATGCTCTAAGAACTATTGCTAGCCTAATGGCAGCTCTACCAATTAATCTGGATGGGGGTGATTGTGCTCTTTCTATCATTAACTGTAAGATTTTTTATGATCTGGCAATGTATGTTTATTTGTGGAGAGGATGAATGGTGAAATAGTTAGGAAACAAAAGGATCTCTATGGGTACTAGAATCCCAGTTTTGAAACAAACCTGGTTTCGATTCGGAACTGCTGGGTTCAAATATCCACAGACTAATCTCAGAGATAAACAGCTTATTAAGAGTTTCAGGCCCAGAGACATCAAGTAAAATATGTAGTACAGCAGGTGTAGGTATATAAACGCGTATGAACATTTCCTTTTTTTCAGCTTATTTTTCAGTTCTTAATTCTGTCTTATTTCTTGATGGTTTGCAAAACCAACTTCCTTCTTTCCTTTCCTTCATCACTATAGGTGGTTAAAGTCTCCTAGATATACAACTCTATCACCCCATAAATCCAACCCCCAGAGGGGGGAGAGAGATTTATGATTGATTATCTATATCACATTTCTATCAGTTAATTACCTTAGATGTTAGTTTACTGATGGTACTGTAGTTACACACATGCCTATTTGAAATGCAAATCACCCTCCATAAAAAGGACTGTTTGTTTTCAGCATATGTACCTACTAGAGATGTAATGTGGGTTCGATTAGAACCCAGTTTCAAATCGAATCTGAGGGTTTCGAAGCCCCGGTGAAAATTTCGGAACTCCCAAATTTCACGGAACCCGAATCGAAAATTGAAACTAGATAATTATCGAAAATCGAAAGTAGACGATTTTCGAAAATAGTCGATTTTCGAAAATCGAAAGTAGCCAGTTTTCGAAAATCGAAAGTAGCCAATTTTCGAAAATCGAAACTCGACTTTCGAAAATTCCGAAAAATTTTGAAAATTCGAAAACAAAATGTAACTCAACAGTTTGTTGGTGGTCTGACTTAGAGGACCACTGAATGCCGCAACTGGCACAATTTTTTTCCAAAACATCACTGCTTGATCTTTAGGCATTGTTGTGCTGGTTGAGCTGGTTGAGTATGTGTATAATGCTTATTTTTAATTTCCACTATAGAGTGATATATATATATATATATATATATATATATATATAATTCAGAGGAATGTATTGATTTGCAGCAAGCAACACGTCAGTACTATATTCTTTTATTTCTTTATTTTATACTTATTCCCTTTTTAATGGTGATGTTTCCTCTTTGGTTTTTCTTTCTCAAACCGTATATGGGCTCAGTAAGCACTTTATGCAAATTTTTTTACAAACAAGTAAAGATACAGATTGTATCTAGTGAGTAAAGTTTCACTAGGTTAGGACTGATGCTGAGATACTGCCTTGGAGTGGTGCATTAGCTTACGCAAGTTTGTACAAACTATCAGGGTTATTCAATAAAAGTTCTTACAGTTAAAAATTGTGCTATTTTTTCCCCAACCAATCAGTTGTTAGCTTTCAAATGTTAAATAAGATCTGATTGGTTGGGGCAAAGTTAGCACTATTTTAAACGATAAGAACTTTTATTGAATCTCCCTGTTTATAACTAAATATATCCATTTTAACTTTAGTGCAGGTAATATATTGCTTGCATATATGTTTGATTATTGTATCTAATTAATGTATGCTTATATGTGTAGTTGAGTGCTGGAGTCTTTTGTGTAATGTATAAATTGCTGGTTCTCCTTTGCACCACACCTGAATGTAATTTAGAATAAAGTTTGGAGCTGCATATCCTTGCATTTTTATATAATAACAGGCAATACGGCTAAGCTCTATTGTATGCTTTGTTCCCTGCG
>JAACNH010002053.1:0-48148 GCA_019447015.1 Hymenochirus boettgeri
CAGTAGGTTTTGAAATGCCTATGGCTACCTGTATGAAATAAAATACCCATGACTACCATTATGTTATGAAATGCCCATGGCTACCAGTATACCGTCAGAAAATGCAGCAGACCACTCCAAAGTACTTTTAGTTGCAAACAATTTGAATTTGTATTCACCCAACTGTGAGATTAATCTCTGGCAACGTTTGGGGTGGACCTCCACCCTTTATCAAGCCTACCAGTATGTGATAAAATATCCATGGCTACCTGTATGTAATGAAATATCCATGGCTATCACCATTATGTTATGAAATGCACATGGCTACCTGTAGCGGAATAACTTCCCATGGCTACCTGTATGTAATGAAATACCCATGGCTACCTGTATGTGATAAAATTCCCATGGCTACCTGTATGTTATGATATACCCATGGCTACTAGTATGTGATAAAATTCCCACAGCTACCTGTATGTAATGGAATACCCATGGCTACCACCATTATGTTATGAAATGCACATGGCTACCAGAATGTGATAAAATGCCAATGGCTACCTGTATGTATTTAAATACCCATGGCTACCAGTATGTCATAAAATTCCCATGGCTACCTGTGTGTAATGAAATCCCCATGGCTAACATTATGTAATGAAATGCCAATGGCTACCATTATGTAATGAAATGCCCATGGCTACCATTATGTAATGAAATGCCTATGGCTACCAGCATGTAATAAAATTCCCATGGCTTCTAGTATGTGATAAAACTCCCATTAATACCTGTGTGTAATGAAATGCCAATGGCTACCATTATGTAATGAAATGCCCATGGCTACCATTAAGTAATGAAATGCCAATTACTGGTATTTATACATATACTGTAGTTCTGGTTGGTACAGGGATACTATATAATATAGAGAATTACTGGTATTAATTCATATACTGTAGTTCTGGTTGGTACAGGGATACTATATAATATTGAGAATTACTAGTATTAATACATATACTGTAGTTCTGGTTGGTACAGGGATACTATATAATATTGAGAATTACTGGTGTTAATACATATACTGTAGTTCTGGTTGGTACAGGGATACTATATAATATTGAGAATTGCTGGTATTAATACATATACTGTAGTTCTGGTTGGTACAGGGATACTATATAATATTGAGAATTACCGGTATTAATACATATACTGTAGTTCTGGTTGGTACAGGGATACTATATAATATTGAGAATTACTGGTATTAAAACATATACTGTAGTTCTGGTTGGTACAGGGATACTATATAATATTGAGAATTACTGGTATTAATACATATACTGTAGTTCTGGTTGGTATAGGGATACTATATAATATTGAGTATTACTGGTATTAATACATATACTGTAGTTCTTTCTGGTTGATCCAGGGTTGCCATTTGGAGTCAGGAAGAAAATTCCCCCCCCCCCCTTTTAGCTGGGGATTTTTGCCTTCCTTTAGATCAGCTGTTAGGCAGTGTAAAAAGGAGGGTGAAAAGGTTGAACTTGATAGATGTAAGACTTTATTCAACCTGAATTACTATGTTACTATGTATTGGGAAACCCACAGACAGGAATAAAAAAACTTAGCGGTAAAGGAAAAATGACCACGCTTTTCACCATTTAGGTCCATTTTAGTGTGAATGTCGACTTGAAAGAACAATTTACCCCAAGATCCTGTCAAAGGGAGATACAATAAAGCCCATTAAAAGGACAAATACATGTCATGCTTCCCAATGTAATACTATTATATCTTTATTATTAAAGGGCAAACAAAATACCTAGAGGAAACCCACACAAGCCTGGACTAAATATATTAATATTGAAAACACACTGGGGGAAATTCCCGTTAATGAAGCTGCAATGTTAATTTACATAAGTGATTGATCTGTGTGGCTTTAAAATGTGATTGGTCGCTCCAGGGTGTGAACCAGTCCTATTGGAATATAAATGTGTAAACCAATAAAAGTCTGCAGGACACAAAATAATAATAAACTGAACTAAAAATCATAGTTTTGTACAAATGAAAAAGTGTAAAATCTCCATGAAATGACAAAGAAGTAACCAGGTCAGGAACAACTATGTATGATGCCAGTTTCCAGCAATAAAGATCAACCAGGTACAACCAGATACAATGCCAGTCTCCAGCAATAAAGATCAACCAGGTACAACCAGATACAATGCCAGTTTCCAGCAATAAAGATCAACCAGGTACAACCAGATTCAATGCCAGTCTCCAGCAATTAAGATCAACCAGGTAAAATGCCAGTCTCCAGCAATAAAGATCAACCAGGTACAACCAGTAACAAGATTACAATGCCAGTCTCCAGCAATAATCCGATCACATGTAACAATGCCAGTCTCCCAGCAATAAAGATCAACCAGGTACAACCAGTTACAATGCCAGTCTCCAGCATTTAAATCAACCAGGTACAACCAGTAACAATGCCAGTCTCCGCAATAAGATCAACCAGGTACAACCTTACACAATGCCAGTCTCCAGCAAAAGATCAACCCAGGTACAACCATTACAATGCCAGTCTCCAGTAGAGATGGCAGAACTTTGGAATTTCGGTCCGTTCGAACGAAAAATAAAAATACAAAAAGAACGAATAAATGGAAAGTTCGAAAACGAACCCATTAAGTCATGGAAGTCAATAGTTTGAAAAGATCGAATGAAATACAATGGTAACGTATGGTAAATGGCTGTGGGACCTGTGAAATAGTCTGGGACCATGTTCGCATTCCAGGCTTTCGAAACTCGATTTTTACTTTCACGCTTGCTACTTTCGAGCTCTAGCTTCGAACTTCGATAATTAAATCCCAGAACGACTTGCAGAGTTGAGAATTTGATCATGTACATTCGCGAATAGGTAAATAGACATTTTACTCCGGATCGATCTTTGATATTACTCGTGTATTGGTATATAGACATTTTACTTGCGGATTAAGAAATTCGATATTTACTCACGTCTTGGTAAAATAGACATTTTTACTCCAGATTTGGAAAATTCGATCTTACTCGCTGCGTATTGTTATAAAGTAGACACATTTTACTCCCGCGGATTCGATCTTCGATTTTACTCGCGTATTGGTAACATAGACTTTAACTTGCGTATTTGAGAATTCAATATTACTCTCTATTGGTATCATAGACATTTACTCGCGGATTCGATATTCGATTTTACTTTCTCTTGGTAAAGACACATTTTACGTGCAGATTTGAGAATTCGATATTTACTCGCGTATTGGTATAATGAATTTTACTTGTTGATTTGAAGAATTTCAATATTTACTCGCATACGAGACATTAAGCCTGTTACCATAACAGGCGCTAGAACCAGAGTGGCCTCCATCCTCCAGTCCAGGCCACAGTTCCCTCTTAGTGTCCCAGACCCGCAGTGTCCCCCCTCCTGTCCCATGTGCCCCCCCTCTGCCCGTCCAGGGCCCCCTCTTCCTATACTCAGTGCCCCCTCTCTGTCCATACCCAGGGGCCCCCTCTGCCCCAGAACCCAGGGCCCCACCTCTTCCCAGACCAGTGCCCCCCCTCTGTCCAGATCCGAGTCCCCTCCCTCGGTCCCAGACCCAGTGCCCCCCCTCTCTGTCCCAGACTCCAGGTCCCCCACTCTTTGTTCCCCACCAGATTCCATGTCCCCCACCCGCCCTCTGTCCCAGACCAGGGTCCTCCATTGTCCGCATACCCCAGGGCCCCCTCTTCCCAGACCCAGGGCCCCCCTGGTCCCAGACTCAGCCCCCCCCCTCTGTCCAAGACCCAGCCCCCCTCTCCCAGACCCCGGTCCACCCACTCTGTCCCCAACACCCCTCTGTCACGATCCAGATCCCCCCACTCTGTCCCCAGACACAGGGTCCCCCTCTGTCCGACCTAGGCCCCCCATCTGTCCCAGACCCTGGGCCCTCCTCTGTCCCAGACCCAGGGCCCCCTCTGTCCCATGCCCAGGGGCCCCTCTGTCCCAACCCAGGTTGCCCCTCACTCTGTCCCAGCCCAGGGCCCCACTCTGTCCCAGACCCAGGGACCCCCTCGTTGTCCCAGACCCAGGCCATCACCACCTCTGTCCAGACCCATGCCCCCCCCTCTGTCACATATCCATAGTCCCCCTTCTTGTCCCAGACCCAGTGCCCCTCCTTGCCCCAGCCCAAGGTCCCCCACTCTTCCCAGACCCAGGGGCCCTCCCTCGTCCCAGCGCCAGGCCCCCCCTTTGTCCCAGACCCAGGGCCCCCTCTTCCCCAGAGTCCCCCGTCGGTAACCAGACCCAGGGCTCCCCATCTGTCCTCAGACCCAGGTCACACCACCCTTCCCAGCCCCCCCTCCTGTCCAGATCTTGAGTCCCCCGTCTGTCCCAGACCTGGCCCTCCTCTGCTCTGACCCGGGCAGCCCTCGTCCCAGACCCAGGGTCACCCACTCTGTCCCAACCCATCCCCCCTTGTCCCAGACCAGGGTCCCCCTCTTTCCCAGCCCCAGGCCCCCCCCTCGTCCCAGACTCAGGTCACACCACCTGTGGGGGGGGGTGGGGGGTACAACCAGATACAATGCCATTCTCCAGCAATTAAGATCAACCAGATACAATGCCAGTCTCCAGCAATTAAGATCAACCAGGTACAACCAGATGCAATGCCAATCTCCAGCAATAAAGACCAACCAGGTACAACCAGTAACAATGCTAGTCTCCAGCAATAAAGATCAACCAGGTACAACCAGTAACAATGCCAGTCTCCAGCAATAAAGATCAACCAGGTACAACCAGATACAATGCCACTCTCCAGCAATTAAGATCAACCAGGTACAATGCCAGTCTCCAGCAATAAAGATCAACCAGGTACAACCAGTAACAATGCTAGTCTCCAGCAATAAAGATCAACCAGGTACAACCAGTAACAATGCCAGTCTCCAGCAAAAAAGATCAACCAGGTACAACCAGTAACAATGCCAGTCTCCAGTAGAGATGGTAGAACTTTGGAAAGTTTGGTCCGTTTTCGAACTTTCGAACAATATGGAAAGTTCGAAAATGAAACCATTAAAGTCAATGGAAGTCAATAGTTTGAAAAGATCGAATGAAATGAAATGCAGGCAGACACTCCACAATGACTTTTAGTTTGCAAACAATTAGAATTTTTATTCACCCAACTGTGATATTATCTCGGGGGGGGGCAACGTTTTGGGATGGACCCCCCCTTTATCAAGGCCTACCAGTATTGATAAAATATTCCATTTCTACCTGTAATGTAATGAACTATCCATGGCTTCACAATTATGTTATGAAATGCCCAGGCTAACTGTACGTGATAACATTCCCATGGCACCTGTATTAATGAAATACCCATGGCTACCACCATTATGTTTATGAATGTCCCGTGGCTACCAGTAATTTGATAAAATCCATGGCTACCTTATGTAATGAATACCCATGTCTTACCTGTATGTGTAAAATCCCTGGCTACCTGGATGTTTATGAATAACCCATGGCTACTAGTATGTGATAAAATTCCCACAGCTACCTGTATGTAAGGAATACCCATTGGCTACCACCATTATTTTATGAAATCACATTGCTCCAGAAATGTGATAGAAAATGCCCATGCTACCGGGGATGTATTTAAATACCCATGGCCTACCAGTATGTCATAAATTCCCATGGCTTACCTGTGTGTAATGAAATCCCCATGCTAACATTTGTACTTAAATGCCAATGGCTACCATTATGTATGAATGCCCATGGCTACCATTAGTAATAAATGCCTATGGCTACCGAGCATGTAATAAAAATTCCCATGGCTTCTAGTATGTGATAAAACTCCCATTAATACCTGTGGTGTAATGAAATGCCAATGGCTACATTATGTAAAGAATGCCCATGGCTACCATTAATTAATGAAATGCCAATTACTGGTATTTATACATATACTGTAGTTTCTGTGTTGGTACAGGGATACTATATAATATAGAGAATTACTGGTATTAATTCATAGACTGTAGTTCTGGTGGTACGGGGATCTAATATATATTGAGATTACTGTATTAATACATATACTGTCGTTCTGGTTGGTACAGGGATACTATTAATATTGAGAATTACTTGTGTGTGTTTTATTAATACATATACTGTAAGTTCTGGTTGGTACGGGGATACTATTAATAATAATGAGAATTACTGGTATATAATTCATATACTGTAGTTTGGTGGTACAGGGATACTATATAATATTGAAAATTCTGTTCTTATACATATACTGTAGTTCTGGTTGGTACAGGATACTATATTATTTGAGAATTACTTTATTATACATATACTGTAGTTCTGTTTGTACATGGTACTCTAATAATATTAGAATTACTGGTGTTATAACATATCCTGTATTTCTGGTTGGTACAGGGATCTATATAATATTGAGAATTATGTAATTAACATTACTGTAGTTCTGGTTGGTACAAGGATCTATAATAATTTGAAGTATTACTGGTATTACTACATATCCTGTAGTGTTTCTGGTGGTATAGGGATACTATATAATCTTGAGTATTACTGTACTTAATACATATACTGTTAGTTCTTCTGGGTTGATCCAGGGTTTGCCATTTGGAGTCAGGAAGAAAATTCCCCCCCCCCCCACTTTTAGCTGGGGAATTTTTCCTTCTTAGATCAGCTGTTAGGCTTGTAAAAAGGAGGGTGAAAAAGGTGAACTTTATGATGTAAGACTTTATTCAACCTGAATTACTATTTACTATGTAATTGGGAAACCCACAGCACATGAAGAAAAAAACTTAGCGGTAAGGAAAAATGACCACGCTTTTCCACCATTTAGGTCCATTTAGTGTGAATGTCGACTTGCAAGAACATTTACCCCCAGAATCCTGTCAAAGGGAGATCAATAAGCCCATAAAAGGACAATAGATGTCATGCTTCCCAATGTAATACTATTATACTTATTATTAAAGGGCAAACAAAATACCTAGAGGAAACCACACAAGCCGGGACTAAATATATTAAATTGGAAACACACTGGGGAACATCCCGTTAGTTTTTAGAAGCTGCAAATGTTTAATTTACCATAATGATTGACTGTGTGGCTTCAAAATGTGATTGGTCGCTCCAGGGTGTGACCATCTATGGAATCTAACTGTGTAAACCAATAAAAGTCTGCAGGACACAAGCATAATAAACTGAAACTAAAAATCTGTTTTTACAATTAAAAGTGTAAAATCTCCATGAATGACGAATAACCGGTCAGGAACAACTATGTATGATGTCAGTTTCCAGCAAGAAAGATCAACCAGTACACAGATACAATGCCAATGTCTCCAGCAATAAAGATCAACCAGGTACAACCAGATCAATGCCAGTCTTCCAGCAATAAAGATCAACCAGGTACAACCAATACAATGCCATTTTTTCCAGCACTAAAGATGAAAAAAAAAAAAAAAAACAACCATGTACAACCAGATACATGCAGTTTCCAGCAATAAAGATCAACCGGTACAACAGATTACAATGCCAGTCTCCGCAATTCCGATCACATGTAAAATGCCAGTCTCCCAGCAATAAAGATCAACCAGGTACAACCGTACAATTCAGTCTCCGGCAATTTAAATCCAACCAGGTACAACCGTAACACATGCCAGTCTCCGCAATAAGATCAACCAGGTACAACCCTTCACACAATGCCAGTCCTCCAGCCAAAGATCAAACCCGAGGTCCAACATAAACATGCAGTCTCCAGTAGAGATGGCAGAACTTTGGAATTTCGGTCCGTTCGAACGAAAAATAAAAATACAAAAAGAACGAATAAATGGAAAGTTCGAAAACGAACCCATTAAGTCATGGAAGTCAATAGTTTGAAAAGATCGAATGAAATACAATGGTAACGTATGGTAAATGGCTGTGGGACCTGTGAAATAGTCTGGGACGGGGAACATGTTCGAATATCCAGGACTTTCGAAAACTCGATTTTACTCTCACGCTCGCTACTTTCGAGCTCTCGCGTTCGAACATTCGATAATTATCCCATGAAAGACTCGCGGATTTGAGAATTTGACATTTACTCGCGAATAGGTATAATAGACATTTTACTCCCGGATTCGTTAATTCGATATTTACTCGCATATTGGTATAATAGACATTTTACTCGCGGATTCGATATTTGATATTTACTCGTGTATTGGTATAATAGACATTTTACTTGCGGATTAGAAAATTCGATATTTACTCACGTATTGGTATAATAGACATTTTACTCGCGGATTTGAAAATTCGATATTTACTCGCGTATTGTTATAATAGACATTTTACTCGCGGATTCAATATTCGATATTTACTCGCGTATTGGTATAATAGACATTTTACTTGTGGATTTGAGAATTCAATATTTACTCGCGTATTGGTATAATAGACATTTTACTCGCGGATTCGATATTCGATATTTACTTGCGTATTGGTATAATAAACATTTTACTTGCAGATTTGAGAATTCGATATTTACTCGCGTATTGGTATAATAGACATTTTACTTGCGGATTTGAGAATTCAATATTTACTCGCGTACTAGACATTAAGCCTGTTGCAATAACAGGCGCTAGTAGCCCAGAGTGCCTCCATCCTCCATGTCCCAAGGCTACAGTTCCCTCTTAGTGTCCCAGACCCAGGGTCCCCCCTCTGTCCCAGGGCCCCCCTGAGAATTCGATATTTACTTGCGTATTGGTATAATAGACATTTTACTTGTGGATTCGAGAATTCGATATTTACTCGCTTATAGGTATAATAGACATTTTACTCGCGGATTCGAGAATTCGATATTTACTCGCATATTGGTATAATAGACATTTTACTTGTGGATTCGTTAATTCGATATTTACTCGCGTATAGGTATAATAGACATTTTACTCGCGGATTCGAGAATTCGATATTTACTTGCGTATTGGTATAATAGACATTTTACTTGTGGATTCGTTAATTCGATATTTACTCACGTATTGGTATAATAGACATTTTACTCGCGGATTCGAGAATTCGATATTTACTCGTGTATAGGTATAATAGACATTTTACTTACATATTCGCACGCCTCGAACGTTTGAACATTCGATAATCAGCGAAAAAGTCCGGAAAATATCGAAAATCTGGGTCCGATATAGTTTGAGAAGTTCAAGTCCGTTCAAACTCGAATAGTTTGGCTCGAAGTTGGGTTTGAGTTTCAGTTTTAGTCCATCTCTAGTCCCTACCCCTATGTGCCACAACAAAATGCTAAATATAGATAATACCTTTCAATGAAGTCTTTTTGAATATCATATAAAGTATAAACCTTTATATTTATTTATGAAGAGTGATTATTTATTTGGATTTTTATTTTTAGGACCGGTTTATGCTGAAATGGTTAACAACATACTCCTGCCTGTTATAAAGAGCAAGGACTGCAATCTTGTACGTTTTGACGTCTACCATTATTTTGGATATCCAAAGCAACTTTGCTCTTTATTACACAACCATGATGAACTTCTTTTGTCTGAACCATTTATGAAAATGTTTTATGAAGACTCTGCACGGAGATATTTTGAATAGACAGACAACAGAGTGAGAAGAGTTCGGTAACTGTGTTTAGAACGATATCTTATTGAACGTAAGTGTAAAGGGAACGAGCTAGGGGAGAATTCTGCTAGGCTGTGCTGTTCTATTCGATGTTCATGAAATAAATATTTCCCCTGCAATAGGAAATAAGTGAGAAAAACTACAAACACAGCAAGTCAACATCAGAAATCCGCTACACGCACCGAAACTTGGAATTTCAACAATGAGAGCAGCAAGGCGTCAATAAGCGCTCATGGCTTTATTGCAGTTGGTGTGCGCTTTCCATATGGAATGAGGACCAGGTGACCTTCATGTTAAGCACCTTGTACCCTTATGAAATCAGCAACAATTTGGTTGAGGGCCGCAACCTGGTACCTATCTGCAGCGCAACATCCCCACCATCAGGGGCTCTGGAGATGACCAGATAGGTACTAACTCTGCGCCTCAATCTACATGATGTTTAACTCCAGCCGCCTTCCCACAGTCCTTGCTTTATTTTCTCTCTCCTGAGTTTAACTATTTAATTGAGGCTGCCATGAGCGATACAATATTTTGTGTACAATAGTAATATTTTGTCTGTTTTGTTAAATTGTATTAATGAAATTTACAATTAAAGTGTAACCAGTTTTACATCCATCTGTGCCGCATTTGTGTCTTTTTTCCTTTGCAGCGATTCCCTACCACATCTAAAAAATGTTTTAAAAGGGTGGACATGCCCTTTAACTCAGCGGTTAAGGGGTGGGCAGTGGGCATTTACAATATGCCCAAAGGATTTCACACTAGGTGCAACGGCAGCAAAAGATGGATCTGGAGGGTGGGGGGGAAGGGCTCCCTGTGAATGTCACACTACCTCCCGGAGGTGACAGAGAAGGCTGAAACCTTTTGGACAGGAAGACAGCTCCTACTCTTCACTTTCCTGAACTTTGGACAAGCAGTGTATTTTTTTTAAACTATACAGAGGGGCCAGTAGTGGGTTAAATTTTAGTTTGGGGGGGTGGACATGCCACTTAAACCATTAACTCAATTAATAACTTCCAACTTTACTAAACTGATTTTAGTCCAGACCCTTTTTGACAATTTGCGGGACTGCCTCTTTTTCATCAGGGCCGTCTCTAGACTTTTGGCACCTGAAATAAAAAAATCCAACTGCTGCCCCCCTCGCTGCGTTGCAGGAAGTGGTGTAGTTTTATAATTTAAAGTGGGTGATGTTTTGTCCGGAATTGGGGTGTGGCTTGTCCAATAGTGGGAGGGGCTTTATACACATGACTAGTAAATAATGCCCACAATGACTGGTAAATGATGCCCACAGTGACTGGTATTAGATGCCTACAGTGACTGTTAAATGATGCCCAACATTGATTTTTTATCTCCAGGGCTGACAAACATTGACTTTGAAATTTTGATCAAATGAATTGCCAGAAGGGAGGGGGAGGAGTCCTAGCTGCATTCTGTTGCGCAATGTGAGTCATTGCTATTTAAAGTGAAAGAACCTCCTGAAAATATGTGGTTTTTACAAACTGAATTTTTGGGCCCTCCTGGCATCTGGGCCCCGGGCACATTTAAAAATCATGTGCCCCAGGCACATGATGTCAGAAGGAAAAAAGGAAAATAAATTTCTGGCTTCAAAACAGCTGCCTCCCTATAGGGTGCTTCTCTGTAATGTGCTTCACCTTGCCTCATTAGGGAGGCGGCCCTGTTTTTCATGTCTCCAATGTAGGGCTTTACCATGAACCCAGCCAATGCCCAATTGCATAACTTTTCTTTCCTCCAATCCACACATAGCTTGCCAAATAAGAGACTCTTCCCTAGGCTCAGACAGAGATGTCAATGAATAAACCTTTTTCCCCCCATTTTTTTATGTTTATGTTTAGGGCTTTACCATGAATTTAGCCTCCAAACCCCACATAACTTCCCGAATGAGGGACTCTGCCCTAGACACAGTCCCCAATGAATATTCACACCTCCTCCTTTATTTATTTTTTTGCTTGTCTTTAAATGCTGTGACAAAAGTTTTCTCTTTTTTTTTATAATAACAATATAAATTATTTATTTACATTTTATAAAATATATATATAGTTTATTTATTTTAGGATGCAGCTTCAGGGAATCACAAGTAACCAATGATAGACCTTCATCCCTGCACGTTATACTTTACACTGAACAATCGAAGCTTTATACTACACTGACAAATCAGTCCATGTTTTTCAGCCCTTTTCATTGGCTTTTCATTGGCTTTTTTCCAACCCAGCAGCACATAACCAGAAAAAAATGAATCTGAAGATAAGGAACTGTCTTTCTCCCTTCACCACCTAATCTGCCCTATTCTCCCCTCCAGTTTACTGGCCCTTGCCAGTACCTGCACTTGCCCCAGGGTTGCCAAGGTTTGTGGCAGGACGAACATTGCGTGGCCCCCCCAAAAAATGTCTGTACTAGACAATAACAATTATACAGCAATCTTGTTTTTAAAGAGTATCTCCACCCCCGAATCCAAAAATCATAAAATGTAGGTGACCCCCTCAACCCTAAATGCTATCTTGAAAACTTTAAAATCAGTCCAGAAAGGTACTTACCCACCTTTATACCCTCGATCATGGCCTCTTCTGCTACTTTCAGGAACCAAAGGGCAGAAGGATCCAGACCTGCAGTCACGTCTGTGATTGGCTGAGAGTCAGACAAGGGAACATGGTCAGGTAAGTACTTTTCGGGTGATGATTTTAACATTTTCAAGATAGCGTTTAGGGTTGAGGACAGAGCCGTATTAACAGCAAGGCAACCAAGGCATGTGTCTGGGGCCCGGATATGGGGTCATCATTACAGATCTGTCTTTTTTGATTTGAAGTTCAGCATAGGGATAAATGAGAACACAATAAGCACTTCAACAGGATCATTGCCTGGGAGCAGAGGCAGAACTGACACATTATTGCAGATTCTCAGGGAGATTCAATATAAAATTGTGTTACTTACTACATACCGGAGCAGCAGTCAGTGGAGGTGGGAGACTGAACATTCTGCTCTGGATACACGGGACTGATAACAAAGAGAAAACCTGCTCCAAATTTATCTTGCTTCACTGCCTCCTGCAATGGGTTGTATGTAGCCAACACACAAGGGCCCCGCGATCCTACGCGCGATCACCTGATTGCATGTACCTTTACTGCATACCTGCGACCAGGGAGCTTTGGTGCGCCTGGGAGGGGGGGTGTCAGGGGCCCGGCCTCCAATCTCGCAGGGCCCCTGAAGTTTCTTGGCTGGGGAAAAGGAGAGTAAAATGGCTAGGCCACACTAGCGTGTTTTTCGTGTGTTTGCGCCCGCGTTTTTGCTCACGATTGCGCAAGTGATTTTCGCTAAAATGAAAATCGCGGGAATGCAAAAATTCCCACAATTTCCAATGCACATACGTTTCCGTTTTTAGAACGCGTGTGTTATATATGCGTTTCCATAAAGGAAAATGGCAAAATCGCATGCGCAAAACACACAAGAATTGCGCACACAATCACATGCGATAGCGCTCGCTGTTGGGTGCACGATTTGGTGCGTTGTAGTGTGTCCCCAGCCTAATGTTGTGGCGTTTGTGACAGGAGCATGATGCAGACTGCAATAAGATAGGAGAAATAGAGCAGGCTGCCGTATTGTGGTATCCCCTCTGCGAGCTCCCATAAGTATGTGTTAGGTGTTCCGGACTGTGTTCTACATGATGCAGACTGCATTGATTTTAAAGTACTGTAATCATACATCATGTCTTTAATGAACTGCTACATAGCCTGGTAATATATAGATTTCACATGTGTTCATGCTAAATCTGTCTCAAGATCCTCAAGGTTAATTTTAAATTGTCCCCAATTAGAACTATAGGATATACTTTTAGGGGTAATTACTGTTGATTAGTACATGTATTCGTATTCTATACTATGCCCGTAAAGATAAAAAGATAATATTGTATACCGGTAATCAATAAGTGAAATATGGGGGCACAGACCTGCCATGTTGTCTGGGGCCCTATTTGGCCTAAATCCGGCTCTGTTTAAAGGGTGGACATGCCCTTTAAGGACAAACACAAAGCTCCACAGAAGAACAAGGTGTATTCATTACTGTTATTTCTATCTGTAGCCTTGAGGCTCTGGGATTCTGGTTTCATTTTCAATTCTGTCTTCCTGGAAATGGTTCAGTTAAAGGGATTCCATTCAAACTTCTCAACGGACAAAATGTCATGTGGGGCATCTCCATTCCAAATAATCAAAGAGCGGTTTGCTGTATACAAACTATTATTGTGTATTGGCTTTAAATGTCCAGCCTTAAAACAAAAAACTACTGGTCAATTGTCAGCTACCTGCCCCCAACCCCAACTGATATATTTTGCACTTTATTACCTGCATTACTAACCCGATATATAAGAATAATTATTGTCCCCATTCTGGCAGAGTAAGCTGGCCCCTCCCTCTATGCAGTCAATCAAGGCTGTGACTGCTGACATCACAACCAATGATTGACTGCTGTTTCAACTGCTGCCTCCTCTGCACATGCTCAAGCTAATAAAAAGCTCATTGAGTAGAGGGTGGAGACAGGTACCTTTAACAGAAAGGGATAGAACTATTATTAAAGGGCATGTCTACCCCCAAAACTAAAATTTTACCCCATACTGGCCCCACTGTGTAGTTTAAAATATCCTTTACATCTCTGCTCCTTATGGTTCTCCTGCAGTGTCTTTTCAAAGTCCGGGAAAGTGAAGAGAAAAAGCTGTCAGTGAGTCATCCGGTCCTTGCTATTTCCTTAACCTCAGTAAGGCCAGTGACATGCGCAGGGGAGCCCTCCCTCCCACCATCCGTATCCATCCTCTGCAGCCGTGGCACCTAGCGTGAATCCCTTTTGCCATAAGGTAGGTACCCCCTGCCCAACCCCAACCTCCGAAATATTTCTTAGATCGCTACTTACAGACCCTTCTCTCCCGCGGCATCTTCAATGACAGCAGCCGCGTCTGTGATTGGCTGCCTCTCTGCCAATCACAGATGCGGCTGCTGGTCCGACCCCTGCTTGTAAAAAAAATACCAGTTGGGGTTGCAGACAGATAACTGACAAGTCACCAGTTTTTTGTTTAAAGGGTGGACATGCCCGTTACGGCAGTACAAGGCTTGATACCGATTGGCCAATAATATAGCGTTGTGTTTCCCCCACAGATGTGCAGATTGATGAGTGATCAGTAGATATTATACACAGACTCTGAATTCTCTGACGCATCCCCAGTTCTTTGCATTGTGCGTGCTCACAGTGCGATGTGTCTGAGACTTTCAGAGAAGCCGGTGCTGGAGCAATGTGTAGGTAACTTCTTCCTCCTCTCCTGCGAGTTTTACTGAAGAAGGAGAAGTCAGTTCATTTACCTCCCGTTCTTCAGTCAAAGAGATAAAAGAAAGTTTAAAAAACAGTGGACATTTCCTTTAAACATTTATTATGAGGCTCTCTGTTTGTGGTAAAGGATCAATGGTTCATTTGTACTCCATCATCAAATAACGACTATGTGAAACATCCCACCCCCACCGTTTGCTCAATCATACACCATTAATGTGGTGTGCTGTATGTCTTTCCATTACCTGTGTATGTATTTGTTTTCCCATGTTCATGGTGGCCTGGGGTATCTGGACTTTAAGGTGGGAACCCGAGAGAGTTGGAGGGACATGCAAACCCTTATAGTGACTTTTATACAGTGCAAGGTATAGAGCGGCCCCGGACCCTGTGTATTCACACCCATTGGATACATTGTGGCAGTGGATGTGATGCATGTTTATATATCGGACAATGTGGATTGTGTGAGCTGTCACGTTTGGCGTTGGGTTTGGGTGATTAATATGTACTTGGTGGTTTGTTATATTGTTGCTGTTATGGGTTCACCAGAGATAATTGTATAACCAACACCAGGACATAAAGTAACCAGGCTTTATAGGGAACACACTGATTTATTGGCTATGTACAGGAGAAGGCAGGAATAATAAGAGGATAATAAATGGGCTAAAAATAAGTTCTGGTAGTAAGTGGGATCCAAACACACAGCAATGGTAAGTCCACACAGCGAGGATAGAAATAGGTCCACAAATTAACAAGTAGCAGTATGGCAACTCCACCAAGTCCCAATGAATAAACACACAGCAATCCAGTACAGTGGGTCCTCACACAGACGGTTACTCACGGTCCCCAAGTAGGGTTTAGTCCCAAAGTCCACACAGTCCTTGATAATGTTCTGTTCCAATGGCAGGACGGAACCTCAGCTCTAGTCCAAATCCAGTTAGATCCACACAGAGTTCCACACAGTTCTCCCTATGTTCCCCTGGCTGGGGGTCTAATCTCCCACTGCAGTTTTGTGGGGGAGTAGAGACTGTTATCTCCCAGGGCACTCCTGATTGGTTACTTTCCCAGGAAGGTGAGAACCCTCCACAGTTGCCACATTGCAGATCCCAGGGACTTGTGTAAACTACATGAGCGGACACATAGCACAAACTGAGTATTGTACAGATTACACAAACATCGCAGTTCAAACACGGATAAGAATATTCTTATTGATAATGTCCTGAGTGTGTTTCTACTTTTTCTATTTGTCTTATTCCAGGGTTTGGCACCCGGCATGACAAGATGGAGATGATATGGTGAGCAGAAGATGGAACTTCACTACACTATCTACTGGCAGTCTAGGAAATAGTTTTTAGGAGCTTACAATGAGATGGGGGTTCGATATTATTAGTTATAGGATGGGTGTATATTTATGTGTGTCATTTGTTAGTATTAGCATGTATATGACCATAAAATAAGTGTATATAAAATAGAGTAGTGAATTATATTTGTTACACCAAATACTTACTGAGCTGCTACCCCTAATTTAAATAGAAAGCCCAAATGGAAGGTTTTAGACCAATCTTCCAGTATGTGGAATCCACTGTACGTGTTTTTAGCCAATTAAAATGTTAGGAAACTGTAAGGTCCATTAGGCTTCATCATTAAACCAGTGGCGTAACTACCGCCCCCGCCACCCCTGTGACAGCAGGGGGGGCCAGATGGTAGTAGGGACCGCCACAAGCCCAAGATCTCCTTCGCGATCAGCCGTTTTAAACAGCTGATCACGCGTATGAATTAAACAAATGCGTAATCAGCTGTTTAAAAGACTGGACGTTCGGGTCCGGACTTTTAAACAGCTGATCGTGCATAGGTTTTATTCATACGCGCGATCAGCTGTTTAAAACAGAGATCTCTTTGAGGAAGAGATCTTAGAGGGAGGAGGGGGTCAGGGGCCCGGCCATTAATCTTGTGGGGGGCTCAGGCCCCTGCAGGTACTTCCCTTCATTACACCCAATTATGTCCTTTCTTTAAAACATGTGGAAGTTTTAGCTAATCAGTAAAAAGTACTATGACATACTGGGCAGAGAAGTGATGTCAGATATGAAACTAGGATCTCACAGAAAACTGGGTGTGGCACAGAGTGTTGTGAAACTATAACAAGATACCAGTTCATTACTTGAAAGTTTAAAGGATAACTCCACCCTGGAAAAAAAAAACTTTTACATGGTGTAGCCCACCCCCAACTTTGTTTTGTAAAACTAGCCCCAGAAATGTACTTACTCTACTTTGTTCCCCCGGTGCTCTGCTCCCGGCTCTCTGCTTGCCAGAAGCAGCAGAGGGGCCAAAACTGGCAGCCGCATCTGTGATTGGTTGAGAGGCAGACAGCCGAGGGAATGAAGGCGTATAAGTATTTTTCTGTAGCTTATTTTACAAAACAAAGTGGGCTGGGGTGGGCTACACTATGTAAAAAGTTTTTATAGGTAGAGGGTAAGGCAGCAATGCTGAATCCAGAGGGATGGAGGGAGGGAGGGCTCCCCTGTGCATGCCAGCATCCTCAATGGGGAAAAGGAGGAAGCAGGATACGCATGACCCACAAACAGATCCTACTTTCTGGAACTTTGAACAGGCACTGCAGGAGAACCATAAGGAGTAGGGGGATAATCATTTTTTAACACTACGCAGTGGGGCCAGCACTGGGGCAAATTATAGTTTTGGGGGTGGACATGCCCTTTAAATAACTAGCTACAGGGTTGCAATCAGCAGTACAGGTAACCAAGTGATTCCATAATAAATGTAGCACATACACAATGATATTAATAATCACTGTCCATATTTTCACATATCCAAACCCCCCCCCCCCCACACACACACACATACTGTACAATGTTCACTACTCATATGTACAATATAAACATTTGGTGTTGTGCAACTTAATAGAAAACAAAAACAACCCCAAACTAGAAAGGGAAAGTTTAAGTATAAACTTTGAATTTGGCTTGAAAGACCACATTTTGGAAGGGAATTTGTGTGTTTGTGCTGCAGATTTTAAAACTCAATAATGCCAATGATGAGGACATTTTTGTTTTTTACTTACCCTTTAAAAATGTCACATGCATTAAAGGTAGGTCAGTTGGTGTGTGTGTACTCATATCAGGTTGGGTGATAAAATATTAACTTTTTTGATAATTGGTCAAAATGTGTTTTTTTTTTTAACTATAGTTACCCTTTAAATATGGCTGCCATGGAAATGGAAGGGTAGATCAGTAGGTGGGTGTACCTGGGTCAGTTTGGAAGTTAAAAAAAATAAACTTTTGATTATTGGTCAAAATTATTTTTTTTTACTTAAGTTACCCTTTACGTATGGCTACAACAGTAATGGAGGGGTAGGTCAGTAGATGTGTATACCTGTATCACATTGGGGGTTAAAAAATCAAACTATTTTGATTATTGATCAAAATTAGCTTTTTTGACTTTAGTTAACCTTTAAGTATGGCTGCCACAGTAATAATTAAGTAGATCAGTAGGTGTGTGTACCTGGGTCTGGTTGAGGGGGTATCTCCCAGCATTAAATAAAGATCAACCAGGTACAACCAGTTACAATGCCAGTCTCCAGCAATAAATAGAGATCAACCAGGTACAATGCCAGTCTCCAGCAATAAAGACCAACCAGGTACAACCAGTTACAATGCCAGTCTCCAGCAATAAAGACCAACCAGGTACAACCAGTTACAATGCCACTCTCCAGCATTTAATAAAGATCAACCAGGTACAACCAGTTACAATGCTAGTCTCCAGCAATAAAGACCAACCAGGTACAACCAGTTACAACGCCACTCTCCAGCATTTAATAAAGATCAACCAGGTACAACCAGTTACAATGCCAGCCTCCAGCAATAAAGACCAACCAGGTACGACTAGTTACAATGCCAGTCTCCAGCATTAAATGAAGATCAACCAGGTGCAACCAGTTACAATGCCAGTCTCCAGCATTTAATAAAGATCAACCAGGTACAACCAGTTACAATGCCAGCCTCCAGCATTAAATACAGATAAACCAGGTACAACCAGTTACAATGCCAGTCTCCAGAAATAAAGATCAACCAGGTACAACCAGTTACAATGCCAGTCTCCAGCATTAAATAAAGATCAACCAGGTACAACCAGTTACAATGCCAGTCTCCAGAAATAAAGATCAACCAGGTACATCCAGTTACAATTCCAATCTCCAGAAATAAAGATCAACCAGGTACAATCAGTAACAATGCCAGTCTCCCAACATTTAATAGAGAATTACTGGTATTAATACATATACTGTAGTTCTGGTTGGTACAGAGATACTATATAATATTGAGAATTACTGGTATTAATACATATATTGTAGTTCTGGTTGGTACAGGGATACTATATAATATTGAGAATTACCAGTATTAATACATATACTGTAGTTCTGGTTGGTACAGGGATACTATATAATATTGAGAATTACTGGTATTAATACATATACTGTTCTTTCTGGTTGATCAAGGGTTGCCGTTTGTAGTCAGGAAGAAAATCCCCCCCCCCCCTTTTTAGCTGGGGATTTTTGCCTTCCTTTGGATCAACTGTTAGGCAGGGTAAAAAGGAGCGTGAAAAAAAAAACTTAATGGTAAAGGAAAAATGACCATGCTTTTCGCCATTTAGGTCCATTTTAGTGTGAATGTCGACTTGAAAGGAGAAACTGTTAGGCAGGGTAAAAAGGAGCGTGAAAAAAAAACTTAATGGTAAAGGAAAAATGACCACGCTTTTCGCCATTTAGGTCCATTTTAGTGTGAATGCCGACTTGAAAGAATTTTTACCCCAAGATCTTGGTGGGATACAATAAAGGCCATTAAAAGGACAAATACATGTCATGCTACCAGTATGTTACTGAAATGACATGGCTACCACCAGCATGTGCTAAAAATCCCATGGCTACCCAGTATGTTTGACATTGCACCATGGCTACCACCAAGTATGTGAGTGATCAAATTCCATGGCGACCAGTATTTTATGAAATGCCGCCATGGATCCCCCCCGGTATGCTGATAAAAATTCCCATGGCTACACAGTATACTAATGAAATTCCCATGGCTTACCACCAGTATGTGTTTAATATTCCCATGGCGACAGTATGTTATGAAATGCCCAGATAACCACCCCAGTATGTGATTTAAAAGTCTCTACATGGCTTACAGTGTGATTTTATGAAATGAATGCACCATGGCTACCACCAATAGTGATAAAATTCCCATGGCTACTCAGGGATGGCCGGTCGCGGATCAGAACCCGGATCTGCCAGCGGATTTATAACATTCGCGGAACGCGGCGAAATTTTCCAGATTTTCCGCCTTCGAACTTCCGAAATAGTATTTCCGGAGGAGCGAAATTTTTTAAATTGCGAGGATACTCTTATATCGAAAATACGTATTTCGGAAATTTTCTAAATTGCGAGGATTACTCTATATGCTGTGGAAATACATATTTTCGAAAATTTTCTAAATTTTATGAGGATTTCCGTATTTAGAGGATATTTTCGAGCATTTTAATGGGTCGCTCGCAAATTTCGAATTTTCAAACTTTTTTTGATTGAAAATTCACGGATCCTCGAACGGCCCGGATTTTGCGAGAGTTCTGACCTCTTACTGGCTACCAGTATGTTATGGAAATGCCCAGGCGACCTCAGTATGGATAAAAATCCCATGGCTAACACCAGTAGTTTTGCAAATGCTAGGCTACCTGTATGAAATAAATTACCCCTGATTACCGTATGTTATGAAATGCTGGCTACAGGGAGTATACGTTTCAGAAATCGCAGCAGACCACTCCAAAGTACTTTAGTGAAAAACATATTAGAATTTTTATTCACCACTGTGAGATGAATCTATGGCAACGTTGGGTGGACTCCACCTTATCAAGCCTACCAGTATGTGATAAAATATCCATGGCTACTGTATGTAATTAAATATCATGGCTATCACCAGTATGTTATGAAATACCCATGGCTACCTCGTACGTGATAAATTCCCACATGGCTACCTGTATGTATGAAATACCATGGCTACCTGTACGTGATAAAATTCCATGGCTCCCTGTTGTAATGAATACCCATTGGGCTACCACCATTATGTTAGGAAATTGTCCATGGCTACCAGATTGATAAAATTCCCATGGCTACCTGTTATGTAATGAACAATACCCATGGCTAACCATGTTATGTGATAACAATTCCCTTGGCTACATGGATGTTATGATTATACCCAGGGCTACTAGTATGTGATAAATTCCCCAGCTACCTTATGTAATGGATACCCATGGCTACCACCATTATGTATTAAAAAGTCCATGCTAACAGTATGTGATAATAATTCCGCCATGGACTGTATGATAATGGAACATACCCATGGCTACCCACCCTTTTGTTATAAATGCACCATGGCTACCTGTACGTGATAAAATTACCATGGCACCTGTATTAATTGAATACCCATGGCTTCAGGTATGGTCATAAAATCCATCGCTAACTGTAGGTAATGAAATACCCAGGCTACCACCATTATGGGAGGAAAGGACCAGGGCGGACGGACGGGCAAAAGAGAAGAAAAAAAAAGAGAGAAGGAAAGAAGAGAGAAAAAGAAGAGTAGGGGAGAAGAAGAGAGGAAATGAAGAAAACTAGAGAGCAAAAAAAGAAACAGGAGATAGGAAAGAGAGAAGAAAGGGGAGGGGAAGAGAAGGAAAAGAGAGAAAGGAAGGAAGCAGTGAGGAAGAGCAGAAAGAAGGAGAAAGTAGAGAGAAAGAAAATAGAGAAGGAGAGGAAGGTAAGCAGAGAGGGGTAAGAGAAGGAAAAGAGAGGGCTAGTAATAGAGAAAGAAAAGAAAGAAGAAGAGGGAAAAAAGAAGAGAGAGCCAGAAGAGAAAAAGGGAAAGAAAAAAGAAAAAAGAGAAGGAGAGAGGAGAGAGAGGGAAAAAAATAAAAGAAAGGGGAACGGTAAGGCACAGAAGAGAGAGGAGAGCCACATAAGACTATAAATAAAAAATAATATTAAAAAAATAATATATTAAATAATATAATATAAAATAATATTAAATAAATATATATAATTAATATATTGATGATTAAAAATATTATATATAAAAAAAATTAGTAATATAAATATAAAATTCCCATGGCTACTGTATGTAATGAAATACCCATGGCTACCTGTATGCTGATAAAATCCCCATGGCACTGTATGTAATGACATACCCATGGCTACCCCCCCACCCATTAGTTATGATATGTCCATGGCTACCCCAGTATGTGATTTAAAATTCCCATGGCTACCTGTATTAATGAAATATCATGGCTACCTGTATGTGATAAAAATTCCCATGGGCTACTGTATGTAATGAAAATGCCCATGGCTACCCACACATTATGTTGATGAAATGCACAGGCTACAGAATGTGATAAAATGCCCATGGCTCCTGAATGTATTTAACTACCCGTGGCTACCAGGATGTCATAAAATTCCCAGGCTTCTGTGTGTAAGAAATCCCCCATGGCTAACATTATGTAATGAAATGGCAATGGCTACCATATGGCAATGAACATGCCATGGCTTACCATTATGAATGAATGCCTATGGCTACAAGCATGTAAGAAAATTTACAATGGCTTTTTAGTATGTGATAAAAAACTCAGAATCCCTGTGTGAATGACAATGCCAATGGTTACTATATGTAATGAAATGCCCATGGTCCCATTACGTAATGAAATGCCAATCACTGGCGCACGCGTAACATATTACTGGTAAAAAGTGTGGTTGGTACAGGGATACTAATAATATAGAGAATTAGTGGTTTAATTCATATACTGTAGTTCTGGTTGGTCATGGGGGATACTATTATAATATGAGAATTACTGCGTATTAATACATTATGCTGTTTCTGTGTTGGTTACAGGGTACTATATAATATTGAGAATTACTGATATTACACTTACATTATACTGTGTTTCTGGTTGCTACAGGGATACTATATATATTGAGGAATTACGTTTATTAATAATATACTGTATTTACTGGTTGGACGGGACACTATATAATGTAATGAGACATTACTGGTCTATAATATATACCTGTAGTTAGGTGGGTACAGGGATACTATCTCATATTGAGAATACTGATCAATATAATATACTGGATTTCGTTGGTACAGGGTACTATATAATATGAGAAGTGCTGGTGATTAATCATTATACTGTAGTCCGGGTGGTACGGGGGGATACTAATATATTGAGAATTGTGGTATTAATTACATTATACTGTAGTTCTGGTTTGTCCGGGGATACTAGTATAATATTGAAGAAGTTACCAGGTATTGAATAATATACTGTAGTTCTGGTGTACAGGGGCCCGATACTATATAATATTTGAGAAATACCAGTATTAATCATATATGTCGTTCTGTTGGTACGGGAATACTATAATAAATTGCGGAATTACTGGTGTTAATATCCAATATACTTAGTTATGGTTGGTACAGGGATACTTAGAATATGGCGAATTGCTTGGTATTAATACCACATCTATGACTGTAGTTCTGGTTGGTACAGGGGATACTTATACTATGGAATTAATGGTATTAATACACATTATACTGTTAGTTGCTGGTTGTACGGGATACTAATAATATTGAGAATTACTGGGTATTATACTATACTGTCATTCAGTTTTGTACCGGGATACTATAATATTGGTTAATTACTGGTATTAATACATATACTGTAGTTCTTCTGGTTGATCCAAGGGTTGCCATTTGGAAGTCAGCGAAGAAAATCCACCCCCCCCCCTTTTTGTAGGGGGGATTTTTGCTTCTTCGATTCAACTGTTAGGCAGTGTAAAAAGGAGGGTGAAAAGGTTGAACTGGATCGATTGTAAGACTTTATTCAACTGAATTACTATGTTATAATGTATTGGGAAACCACAGGCAGGAATAAAACAATCTTAACGGTAAAGGAAAAAAATGACCACGCTTTTCGCCATTTAGTCCATTTTAGTGGGATGAATGTCGACTTGATGAAAAGAACAATTTACCCCAAGATCCTGTCAAAGGGAGATACAATAAAGCCCATTTAGGACATAAACACAGTACTGATTCCCATGTAATTACTATTATATCTTTAGTATTACAAGGGGCAAACAAAAGTACCTAGAGGTTTCGGAAACCCACACAAGCCTGGACTAATATATTACTATTGAAAAACCCACACTTGGCGGGCAATCCCGTAAATGAAGCTAGTGCAATGGTAATTTATATAATGTGATTGGTCCTGTGTGGCTTTTTTTGTAAAATGTGATTGTCGTCCAAGAGGTGTGAAACACCGATGTCTATTGGAGAGTACTAAATGCTGCTAAACCAATCTTAAAAGGTCTGCAGGACACACAAATTATAATAACGAACTAAAATATCAGATAGTTCGCCGTACAAATGAAAAAGTGTAAAATCTCCATTGAATGACAACGAAGTAACCAGGTCAGAGACAACATGTTGGATGCCAGTTTCAGAAATAAGATCAACCACGGTACGAACCAGCGCAGTACAGATGACAGTCCAGCAATTAAGATCAACCCGTTACAACCAGATACATTTGCCAGTCTCCAGCAATAAAGATCAACCCAGGTTACAAACATGATACTATGCCAGGTCCCAGCAATATAAAGATCAACCACGGTAAAACCAGATTACAATGCCAGCTCCGCAATAAAGATCAAACCAGGACAACCAGATACAATGACAGTATCCAGCAATAAAGATCAAACCAGGTAAACCAGATATACAATTGCCAGTCTCCAGCAATAAAGACAACCCGGACACCCAGATACAATGCCAGTCTCCCGCAATTAAAGATCAACCGGTACAAAGCAGCTACAATGCAGTTTCCAGCAATAAAGACAACCAGGTCAACCAGATACAATGCCAGTCTCCAGCAATAAGATAAACAGGAACAACAGATAACCAATTGCCAAGTCTCCAGCAATTTAAGATCAACCAGGTACAACCAGATTTACAATGCCATGCCCAGCAATTAAGATCAACAGGTACAATGACAGTCTCAGCAAATAAAGATCAAGACCAGGTACAACCAGTAACCAACTTGCTGAGTCTCCAGCCAATAAAGATGCAACCAGGTACAAAACAGGTAACAATGCCAGTCTTCAGGCAATAACGGTCAACAGGTACAAAAACAGATAAATGCCACTCTCCAGCAATAAGATCATACCAGGTAACAATTGCCCAGTCTCCAGCAATAAAATTACAAACCGGTCAACCTAGTAAGATGTAGTCTCAGCAATATAAAGATCAAACAGGTACAACCAGTACAATTGCCAGTATCCAGCAACAAAAGATCAACAGGTAAAACCAGTAACAATGACAGTTCAGTAGAGATGTAGAACTTGGAAAGTTTGGTCCGTTTACGAACATGTTTCGAACAATATGGAAAAGTTCGGAAAAGAAACCATTAAAGTCAAGGAAAAGTCAATAGTTTGAAAAGATCGAATGAAATACAATGGTAACTATGTAAATGGGCTTTGTGGCACCTGGGACAGAGTCTGCGGGAACCATGTTTCGAATATCCAGGACTTCGAAAACTCGATTGTACTCTCACCGCTCGCTACTTTTCGAGCTCTCGGTTGAAACTTCGATAAATTATCTCATGAAGAGACTCGGCGGGATTTGAGGGAATTTGAACATTTACTCAGACCGGAAATAGGTTATAATAGACATTTACCCCGGATTCGTTTAATTCGATATTTACTCGCATATGGTTATACTAGGACATTTTACTCGCGGCTTCGCTATTTGATATTGACTGTGTATTGGGTATAATAGACATTTTTACTTGCGGATTAAAAATTCGTACCGATATTTACTCACGTACTTGGTATAATAGACATTTACTAGCGGACATTATCTGAAAATGGCGATATTTATAGCGCTTTGTTATAATTGACATTGACTCGCGAATTCAATATTCGGTATTACTGCGCTATTGGTATAATAGACTCTTTTCCTTGGATTGAGCATTCAATATTTACTCGCGTTATGGTATAATCGACATTTACGTCGCGGGATTCGATATTCGATATGTTAAGTTTCTGGTAGGTACGGGGTAATATTAATAATATTGGGAATTACGGGTATTAATACATCTATGTATGTTCTGGTTGGTACATGATACTATAAATATTGAGAAGTACTGGTATTATCAAATATACGGTACTTCAGTTCTGCGTACAGGGATACTAATTATACTATTGAGTATTAGATGGTATTAATACAATACTGTTAGTTCTTTCTGGTTGATACAGGGTTGGTTCATTTGGAAGCTCCCATGAAGAAAAAGTCCCCCCCCCGCTTTTTAGCTGGGGATTTTGCCTTCTAGGAGTCAACTGTTAGGAAGTTGTCAAAGAGGGTGAAAAAGGTTGAACAGGGATAGAGGTAAGCCTTTCTTCCACCTGAAGTACTATGTTACTATTGTATGGGCAAACCCACAGCACATGAATAAAAAAAACTAAAACGGTAAAGGAAAAATGACCACGCTTTGTCGCCATTCGGTCCATTTAGTGTGAATGTCGCCTTGAAGAAACTATTAGCCCAAGATCCTGTCAAAGGGAGATACAATAAAGCCCATTTAAAGGGACAAAACACATGGTACATGCCTGCCCAAATGTATTAACTATTATATCTTTCTTATTAAAGGGCAAACAATAGTTACCTAGAGGAACACCACACAGCCTGGACTAAATATTATTAATTTGAAACACCATGGGGGCACTTCCGTAACTGAAGCATTGCAATTGTTAATTTATATAAGTGATTGGTCTTTGTGGCCTTTAAAATGTGATGGTCGCCCAGAGTGTGAACCAGTCCTATTGGGAATATAATGATGTAGACACACAATTACAAGTTGCACGGACCCGCACAATGTTAACTAATACACTGAATAAAAATCATAGTTTTGTACAAATGAAAAAGTGTAATTGATTGTAAAATCTCCATGAAATGACAACGAAGTAACACAGGGCAGGAAACAACTAAGTATGATGCCAGTTATCCAGCAAGAAAGAAATAAAACCAGGTACAACCAGATACAAGGCCAGTCTCCAGCAATAAAGATAAGCAGAGACAACCAGATACCAAAATCCAGTTCCAGCAATAAAGCTCAACCAGGGTAACAACCAGAATGACAATGCCAGTCTCACAGCAATAAAGGATCAACCAGGTAACAACCAGAACACTGCCAGTCTCCCGCAACTAAAGATCAGACCAGGTCAACCAGCCACAAATGCCAGGCCTCCAGAAATAAAGTATCAAACCAGGGACAACCAGATCAATGCCAGTCTCCAGCAATAAAAGATCAAACCAGTACAACCGCTACAATGCCAGTTTCGCAATTAAATGATGCAACCAGGTAAACCAGATTACAATGCCCAGTCTCCAGCAATAAAGAGTAACCAGAAACCAGATACAATGCCAGTCTCCACGCATTAAGATCAACCCCGGTACAACGCAAAGATACTCCATTCTCCAGCAATTAAGATCAATCCAGGGACAATTGCAGTATCCAGCAATAAAGAGCAACCAGGTACAACCAGTGCCAATGCAATCTCAGGCAATAAGATCAAATCCAGGTTACATGACCAGTCTCCAGCAATTAGATCAACCAGGTAACACCATGTACAATGCCATTTCTCCAGCAATAAGAATCAAACCAGATACAATGCCAGTCTCAGCAATTAAGATCAAAACAAGGTACAACCAGATGCAATGCAATCTCCAGCAATAAAGACCCCCACCCCACTGGGCCGCCTACACAACAGTTGGACAGCTGTAGACCACTAGGAGGTCCAGAGACAGCACAGTGCACACTGACCCGTGTGTTGACCCCCAATGAGCTAGCCTGTCAGCCTACTCCCTACCCCTCGAGTATACTATCACGTCCACACGCCAAATTTAGTCAACCTACTCGAGCCCAATGGTGCCAAACGCAGGCCGGCGCCACGCACCTGTTTGACAATCACACACACCCACCTTTGGGGTCAATCTATACGCCCGCATACTGCATGCTCAAATCTTGCTCAGCCCTGTCCAGTTTTAGCACTTTTCTTCACCACATCGCACACCTGGCGCTCCCCCCTGGCCCCCGCCTCGTACTCCAGCCCAATTGAGCTACAGCAACACAGCGACCGCACCACTTACCACCACAACGCCCCTTGGCGTTCTAACACAACGCCCAGTGCTTGCGATCCATCTGAGAGCCAAACAAAGTCATGTGGTCACATGGTAAAACAGAGTTAGTCTAACACATGCACCCAACACGCACCGACACCACCACACGGTTCTGATCGGATGGAGCACTTTGGCACCGTTTGGTCGTTTCGAACTTTCGAACAATTATGGGAAGTTCGAAAACAGAAACCATTTAAAAGTCAATGGAAGTCAATAGTTTGAAAAGATCGGAATGAACTGTGTAATGGTACTTATTGTAAATGTCCTGTGGGAACCGGGAAATAGTCTGGGGAACTTGTTCGAATATCCAGGACTTTCTTTTTTTCTTTTTTGAAAATCTCGTTTTACTCTCCGCTCGCTCACTTTCGATGTCGTCGCGTCGAAAAATGCGGAAAATTATCCCTCTTGAAGACTCGAGGAGTGGAAATTGACATTTACTCGCGAATAGGTATAATAGACATTTACTCCCGGATTCGGTAATTCGATATTTACTCGCATTTAGTGGTATAATAGATCATTTACTCGCGGATTCGATATTTGCTATTTAATCGGTATTGTGTATAATAGGACCATTTTACTTGCGGATTAGAAAATTCGATATTTACTCACGTATTGGTATACTAGAACAATTTGTTACTCGCGGATGGATTTGATAAATTCTGATATTTAACTCGCGTATGGATACTAGTACATTTACTCGCGGATTCAATATTCGATATTACTGCGTATGGATAATAGGACATTTACTGTGGAATTTGAGAATTCAATATTTACTCGCGTATTGGATAGAACTAGACATTTACTCGCGGATTCGAGATTCGTATTTACTTGCGTAGATTGGTATAATAACATTTACTTGCAGATTTGAGATTCGATATTTACTAGCCGTTATTGGCTAATATATAGAACATTTTCCCTTGCCGGAGGATTGAGAATCAATCATTTACTGCGTACTAGACATTTAAGCCTTGGTTCACAAAAAGGCGCTAGTAGGCCCAGAGTGCCTCCATGACGCCTCCATGTCCCAAGCGGCATAACAGTTCCCTCTTAGTGTCCCAGACCGGGTCCCCCTGCAGTCGCAGAGGCCCCCCTCGGACCCAGACCCGGGCCCCCCCGCGGCCCCAGGACCCAGGGGACCAGCCCAACCACACACGCACCCCCCGGGCGCCGCACACCCACCCACCCCCGCCCCCGCCCCACCGGCCCCAGCCCCCAAACCCCCACCACCCCACAACAACCCGCAACCCACCGCACCACACCACACCGAGGACAACCCACCACCACAAAGACGGCGCCAGGGCAATAACACCAAACACACCGAAGGAACGGGGCGAAAAAACACCCGCACCCGCGGCACCCCCACACCCCCCACCCACACCCCACCCCCCACCGCCCCCGCGCCAGCCCACGGCGCCCCGGCCTAAGGGGGGGTTGTGGGGGGGGTGTGCCCCGCGACCCCGCCCCGGCCCGGGCCACCTCACCCACCCCCCCGCACCCCCCCCCCGCCCACCCCCCACCCCGCCCCCCCCCCCACCCCCACACCCCCCCCCCACACACCCACCCCCCGCCCCCCCCGCCCCCCCGGGCCCGCACCACCCCCGCCCCACCCTCGGCCCACCCCCCCCGGCCCCCACCGCCGCCCAAACCCCCGCCCACCCCAAAGACACCGCCGCCCCCCCGCCACGAAACCAAACCCATCAACGCCCAAAAACGCCCCCCCAACCAGCCCCCACCACCAAACCCAACCCCCCACCCCCCCCCCCCCACCCCCCCCCACCCCCCCCCACCACAAAAAACAGAGACTGAAAAAAACAACACCAAAAAAACCCACACCAAAAAAAATAAAAACAAACAAAAACAAACAAAAAACAACCAACAAACACAAAAAAAAACAAATACGACTTAACAACAACCCAACCCCCCCCCCCCCCCCCCGTCCCAGAATCAGTGGCCACCCCCTAGAGCCCAGACCAGGGTCCCCCTCGTCCCAGGACACAGGCCCCCTCCTACGCCCCCAGACCAGGGCCATCCTGTCTGCCCCAGACCAGTGCCCCACAGTTCTCTGTCCCAGATCAGGGTCCCCCATACTGTCACAGAGAATCCAGAGTCCCCTCCCTCTGTCCCAGACCCAGTTTGGCCCCCCCTGTGCCAGACCCAGGGTCTCCCCACTCTGTCCAGATCCGAGTCCCCTCCGCTCTGTCCCAGACCCGGGGCCCCATCTGTCACCCGACACCAGGGTACCTCCTCTGCGCCCCAGACCCGGGCCCCTCGAGTGTCCCAGACCCAGGGCTCCCCTGCCCAGAATCAGGGCCCCCCCTCTGTTCCCAGAGCCAGGCCCCCTCTGTCCAAGACCCAGACCCCATCCTCCCAGACCCAGGCCCCCCCATCTCCCAGACCATGGTACCACCCCCGCTTGTCCCAGACACCCGCTGTTCACAGTCCAGGGGTCCCCCACTCGTCGCAGACCCAGGTCCCCACTCTTCCAAGACCCCCCTCTGTTCCCAGACCTAGGGCCCCCCATGTGTCCCGACCCAGGGGGGCCCCTACTTGTCCCAGACCCAGGGCAACCCTCTGTGTCCCAGGACCCAAGGTTCCTCCGACGTTCTGTACAGACCGCAGGGGACCCCCCACTCTGTCCCAGACCCAGGGACCCCACTCTGTCCCAGACCCAGGTCACACCCCGCTGTCACCCGACCCAGGGCCCCACCCTCTGTCAACAGATCAAGAGTCCCCCGGCTGTCACATGACACAGGGCCCATCCTCGCCCCAGAAACCAGACGCTGCCATCTGTCCCAGACACAGGGTCCCCCCACTCTGTCCAGCACCCCCTCACCTCTGTCCCCGAACCAGGGCCCCCCCTTTGTCCAGGACACAGGGCCCCACTGTCCACAGAGGTCCCCGCGGTAACCGACCCAGGGCTCCCACTTGTCCGCCAGACCCAGGGTCTTCCCACTCTGTCCCAGACCCAGAGGCCCCCCTGTGTCCCAGATCCAAAGAAACACCGTATGCCCAAGACCATGGCCCCTCCTCGCTCTAGACCAAGGGCAGCCCTCTTGTCCCAGACACAGGGTCTCCACTCTGTCCCAGAACCAGAGCCCGCCTCTGTGGCCAGCCCCCCCTCGTCCCAGACCCAGGGTTGCCCTCTTTGTCCCAGCCCCAGGGCCCCCACTTCTGTCCCGACTCAGTACACCACCGGGTCCAGCCCACAGCCCCCCACCTGCCACAGCATCAGCGCCCCCGTCTGTCCCAGACCCATGGCCCCTCCTCTGCCCTAGACCCAGGGCCGCCCTCTGTCCCAGACCCAGGGTCTCCCACTCTGTCCCAGACCCAGGGTCTCCCTCTGTCCCAGACCCAGGGTCTCCCACTATGTGGCAATTATGTACAATTTGGATTTGATAGTTGATATTTACTTGCGTATTGGTATAATAGACATTTTACTTGCATATTGTTGATTCGATATTTCCTGCGTGTAGGTATAATAGATATTTTACTCACATATTGTTAATTCGATATTTACTCGCGTATAGGTATAATAGACATTTTACTCGCATATTTTTAATTCGATATTTACTCGCGTATTGGTATAATAGACATTTTACTTGCATATTGTTAATTCGATATTTACTCACGTATTGGTATAATAGACATTTTACTCGCGGATTCGAGAATTCGATATTTACTCCATTCAAACTCGAATAGTTTGGCTCAAACTCGGGTTCAAGTTCGAGTTCTAGTCCATCACTAGTCTCCATCAATAATGATAAACAAGGTACAACCAGTTACAATGCTAATCTCCCAGCATTAAATAAAGATCAACCAGGTACAACCAGTTACAATGCTAATCTCCCAGCATTAAATAAAGATCAACCAGGTACATAACCAGTTACAATACCAGTCTCCAGCAATAAATAGAGATCAACCAGGTACAATGCCAGTCTCCAGGAATAAAGACCAACCAGGTACAACCAGTTACAATGCCAGTCCAGCAATAAGACAACAGGTCAACCAGTACAATGCCACTCTCCAGCATATAAAGATCAACCAGGTACAACCAGTTACAATGCTATCTCGCATCAATAAAGCCAACCAGGTAACAACCAGTGTACAACGCCATCTCCAGCATATAAGACCAACAGGTACAACCAGTTACAATGCCAGCCTGCCAGAAATAAAGACCACAGGTACGACTAGTTACATGCCAGTCTCCAGCATTAATGAAGATCAACCAGGTGCAACAGTTACAATGCCAGTCTCCAGCATTTAATAAAGATCAACCAGGTACAACCAGTGTACAATGCCAGCCTCCAGCATTAAATACAGATAAAACAGGTAACAACAGTTACAATGCCAGTCTCCAGAAATAAAGATCAACCAGGTACAACCATTACAATGCCAGTCTCCAGCATTAAATAAAGATCAACCAGGTACAACCAGTTTACAATGCCAGTCTCCAGAAATAAAGATCAACCAGGTACATCCAGTTACAATTCCAACTCCAGAAATAAAGCATCAACCAGGTACAATCCGAACAATGCCAGTCTCCCAACATTTTAATATCAACCCTCCAGGTACAACCATAATGATGCCAGTCTCCAAATTTAATAAAGATCAATCGACCATAAGAGATGTTAAGGGCAGCACGGTGGCCCAGTGGTTAGACTGATGCCTTGCAGCGCTGAGTCCTGAGTTCGAATCCACCCTTGGACACATCTGCAGGAGTTTGTATGTTCTCCCCGTGTTTGCATGGGTTTCCTCCGGGCACTCCAGTTCCCCACAATCATGAAGACATACTGATAGGTGTATGTGTCAAATAATGTGCTTAGATTGTAAGCACTTTGGGGCAGGGCCTTATGTTCTGGTGGTTGGTACAGGGATACTAATAATATTGAGAATTACTGGTATTAAACATAACTGTAGTTCGGTGGTACAGGGATACTATATAATAGTGAGAATTACCAGTATTAATACATATACGTGTAGTTCTGGTTGGAAAGGGATACTATATAATATTGAGAATTACCAGTATTAATACATAACTGTAGTTCTGGTTGTACAGGGATACTATATAATATTGGAGGAATTACGGTATAATACATATACTGTAGTTCTTTCTGGTGATCAAGGGTTGCCGTTTGTAGTCAGGAAGAAAATCCCCCCCCCCCCTTTTAGCTGGGGATTTTGCCTTCTGAAAAAAAAACTTAATGGTAAAGGAAAAATGACCACGCTTTTCGCCTTTTAGGTCCATTTTAGTGGAATGTCGACTTGAAAGAATTTTTACCCCAAGACCTGGTGAGATACAATAAAGGCATTAAAAGGACAAATACATGTCATGCTTCCCAATGTAATACTATTATATCTTTATTATCAATAACATCTTGTACCAAGCTGCTTGATGAGGCTAAACAATATTTATTCATTCCCATTGGAAGCAATCTGCACTATAATTTGCAGTCTGTGTTTTTTTTACCTTGGGAAACATTAAGCATGTAAACAGTATGTAACAAATTGGTTATGTGGTTAAAAGGGAAACTAATGACTCAGATGAAGGTTACTCAGCTGATCCGGACCTTTGGTCACTGGCGAGTGTTGTGGTCGGCCAGGCCTCCAATCTTAGGCCCTGCAGTTACGCCCCTGGTCTACTATAGGTCATGATAGTCACTGCAAAATCAAAATGTCTACATTGTATTTCTGAACAATTTCATTTTTAATGTACAAAACAGAAGTTAGAGTCACAAAAACAGGAATATTTCTAAAACAACCTAAACTGTTAACAGTATAGCATGACAGACAACACCCTCAGCACCAAACATTTCATAGAGCTGCACCGGGCTGTAACAACCAGGGGGGCCAGGAAGCCAAGGGCCCCCCATATTCTTATTCTTCCCAGAAAGCTATGCCTCCTCCAGGAAACCACTATAGTTGAAGTAGGGATATGGGGACCCCAGTGATTTCTAGTTATGCCACTGCATACAGATCCTTACCAGAGAGTATTAGATCTAATTAAACTGCAAAAATCTTTGCGATTGGACAATCAGGATTGCCAGATCAGTGAAAATCGGGATCCTTTAAAACAACACATGAGCAGGCTGGACTGAATTGGAATGGAATTGTTTGACTTTACACTGGCTGGGGAACTAGAGCGCTTACAAATAGGTATATTAAAATGCTTTCTCATTCCCAGCTTCACACAGATGGTACATATAAAATGCTCTCAGTGCCCGCTCACACAGATTGGTACATATATAATGCCCTCATGTGCAGCTCACACAGTTGGTACATATAAATGCCCTCATGTGCAGCTCACCGATGGAATAATAATGCCCTCAAGTGCAGCTCACACAGTTGGTACATATAAAAGCCTCACGTGCAGCTCACACAGATTGGTACATATAAAACTCCTATGTGCAGCTCACACAGATTGGTACATATAAAATGCCCTCAGTGCAGCTCACACAGATTCGTACATTATAATGCCCTCATGTGCAGCTCACACAGATTGGTACATATATAATGCCCTCATGTGCAGCTCACACAGATGGTACATATAATGCCCTCTGAGTGCAGCTCACACAAGATTTGACATATAAAATGCCCTCACGTGCAGTCACAACAGATTGGTACATATAAATGCCCTCACGTGCAGCTCACACAGATGGTAATATAATGCTCATGTGAGTCACACATTGGTACTTATAAAATGCCCTCATGTGCAGCTCAACACAGATTGGTACATATAAAATGCCCTCACGTGCAGCTCACACAGATTGGTACATATATAATGCTTCATGTGCAGCTCACCACAGATTGGGTACATAACAATGCCCTCTCGTGCAGCTCACACAGATTGGATAATATATACAATGCCTCATGTGCAGCTCACAAAGATTGGTACTATATAATGCCCTCGTGGGCAGCACACAGATTGGTACATATAAATGCCTCAAGTGCAGCCAAATGTAAACATATAATGCCTCATGTGAGCTCAACAGTTGGTATATAAATGCCTCATGTGCAGGCTCACACAAGATGGTACAATAAAATGCCCTCATGTGCAGCATCCACACAGATTGGTATATAAAATGCCCTCAGTGCAGCTCACACAGATTGGTACATATAAAATGCCCCATGTGCCGCTCACACAGATTGGTACATATAAAATGCCCTCATGTGCAGCTCACACAGATTGGTACATATATAATGCCCATGTGCGATACATAGATAGGTACATAGATACCCTTGACTCATGCACTGCCCACACAAAGTGACTTAACCCATGCCTGAGTGGGTGCATGAACTCTCTAGAAAGGTAGTTGTTAGTGGAGCAACAATTGCGACTGTACAGAGCCGCACGATTCGATCTGACGCCTGCTTCTAGTGGACCACAGGGGGAGCCATGACTGAATCTTTTATATAAAGCAGTAGCTTTTACTTAAATGTGGGCAGAATTCAGTGTTGATCTGTCCCTCCTGAACAAAGCCTACCAACTAAACTTGTTAGCTCATTATGCCAAATGTTTCTAAAGCATGGTACATACCAGCAACTCGGCTTTCCGACCAGTCAGCCAGAAGGAAGGACTGTTGGTCGCAGCCAGGGCCGGGTCTAGGATAAAAATGCTCCTGTGCAAGATTTGTTACTGACGCCTAGCACCCACCCCCCCCCCCCCCCCCCCCCCAAAAAAAAACAACAAAGAAAACAAAACTGGGCACACACAATTATCCGTTAAATGTGCTTGCCTTCAAATCAAGTTCCCCACCTGCACTTTCAGTATCTTCAGTGCTTGCTTGTATACATGGTGCGTACATCATTATATAACAAGTAACGTACTAAATGCACAGACAGCACAGCATACAGACATCTTAATAAAAAGCTATATGTGTTGGGGCTTAGTATGTGGTGAGGTGCTGGAACATATATTGATCTGGAGGACCGTTATACTAGAGGAGCGTGGCACGCGATGCACAACTTTGAGTACAGGTCCGTGACCTAAGACTCCACACTGCGCCCCCATGGTAATGCAACCCGTGCGGTCGCACAGGTCGCCCATATCAAAGGCCGACCCTGGTCACGGCAATAGTGGCCGCGGCGAACAGTTTACCGCAACAAGAGTGTGGTCCATAGAGGACCACATGATCGGACGTGGTGTTCTGCCGCGTCCGATGATCCTTTCGTCTGATTCAGCCAAAAAACCCATGCGGTATTTCGGCCAGATCGACCGATCACTGAATTTTGGCGATCGGACAAATATTGCATGATGCCTAAATAGAGCATATAGCATAACTATTACGGTAACAAGTTTTTTTTGCGGCCTCGTGCTTTTATATGGTCACGGAACACTCTGGGTGACTTCTAATATCCTTATAATTTACAGTGTGGGGGTGCATTATTTACCACTATAATGGATGGTGGATATGTCTTTAGAAAGGAGGGAATGTGTTACTGCTGGAAAAGAGGGAAAGAACAGGATACAGTTTGCAACATTCCAGCTCCGAAATAAGCATTGTCGGAACGCACATACATGTAATGGTGACCGTGCATGTAGCGATAATCATATGATGTGCAGTATCGGCTGATAATCGCAGAGAATCTGTCTGTTTTGGTTATGGACATGACACAACATGTATGGCCAGATTAAGTGCTAGTACAAACTAGCGAGATTTTCACGTGTTTGGCATGCGATTTTAAATAGAATGGAATCGGGAGGGAAGCAACTGTTTCCGTTTTTGTAAGCATGCGTCACCCACTTGGTGATTTTAATTTATTCCACCCCCTCCCCCATCAAGTCCCAGGGTGAGGAACTGAATCACCAAGTTTTCATTTTTTTCTTGTCACTTGGTCTATCTATGCCTTCCAGGCTGTCAGAGACAGGAACAATGGAACTCAGTGGAAGAGCACATCCCACTGGCCGGACTGGGACAGCCTGCAAAAGGCAAATAGACAAGGGCAACTAAGAAATCTTTAGGTAAGTTACTGAATGAAAGAAAGTGTACCGCTGGTGGTGAGGACTTAGCGGGTCAGGTCCTCACCCTGGGTACATCTGGTAGAGAGAGGAGGATTGTGGAAGCCGAGTAAAAATGTCTTTTAGAAATGGTGACCTGAATATGACTTCAATTTCTCAGTGTCGGACTGGCAGATGGAACCCACCAGGGTATTAATTTAAGGTGTTATCTACCTTTTCCTCACTTATTTACATCCTAAGACTCTTTTAAGGGCAAGTCCACCCTCAAATAAATAGTATATATAGATAAATTACCCCCAAACCCAAAAAGTGTAATAGCTAGAAGCGTGACAGAAAGAAATACTGCCCAATGTTTTGTTACCCTTTCTTGTTTTCGGTATTGCAGCGTCAGTCATGGATGTAACAGATGACACCACAGCCAATGACTGAATGTTATTCCCTAGCTGCCTCCTGTGAACATGCGCAAGCTTGTAAAAGAGCTTAAAAGGAGGCGGTAACTTTTGGGCAGAGGAAGGGGGGAGAAACATTTTGGCATAACAGGTCAGTCCTTTATCTGTCAGCTTTCTTACATTTGGTGTTTTGGGATTGGGGGGGACTAATACTAATTTTTAATTTGAGGGATGAACATAACAGGCCCTTCTGTAGGCCAGCCCAAGAGAGAACTGGGTTAACTGCAGCTGGAAGGTTAATACATTAAAATATTAGTTGGAAGATTTCCAATCACAGGCATGATGTTCTACATTCTGAGAATTATCCTGGTTATAAGGTTCTCTATTAAAGGAACAACAATATTTTGTGTAATAAATTACAATATAATCTCCACTGGGCAGACTCTAAATGCTTCCAGATTCCATTGGTTCTCTAAGTGAATGATTTTACAGTGTTTAAGGAAAATTTACATTTACATGAAATGGCTGCACATACATCTTACATACTGAACATACAGTTCAGTATGTAAGATATTCTGATGTATGGCCATCATCATTCCATTGCTTTATTCAATGTATAAGACTCACACTATAAATCATTTGCAATTTCCCAATTTTTACTTGCCCTTAACATAAAGGCAGCCTTATCATTTACATGGATTAATCACTGATCACAGAATTCAGTAAATATTATTCAGCCTTATAACCTCCTGGCAAAGGGAAAGTCAAAGAGCCCTACTCGCCCCCCGACTTTAGCCAGAGATCAAATGAGGTAAAGTATTCTGACAATTAGGACGGTACTATACTTCACTTATGGTTTGGGCTCACAAAGCAGGTTTCCCAAGTTTAATCTAATCTTAGAAATCACTTTAATTCAATGGATTTTTAATATCAAATAAACTTTATAAGTAAAACATCAGTGGTGCCTACTCCCTGCAAGTTACGTGTATAAATGTCAATGCGGATCGTAAAATGCAGAAAATTTGGGGCAGTGTGCAGGGTTTTTTGCCTTCCTCTGGATCAACTCTTAGGGTTAAAAGGTTGGATTTGATGGACGCATGTCTTTATTCAACACTCAATTACTAGTGTACTATTACACTGTGGGCTATGCCCTTACAAAGGGAATTGGGACTTAGAGAGGAAACTATCAAGATGTTCAGCCCATCTACATAGTCAATATTAATGGGGCCTCAGGTGGTCTTACCGACAATAGGGCGAAGTCATCACAAAGAACATTTTTTTATCAATAATAAGTTTTCTTTCTTACTTTTTCCAAGCTTGGGCCAAGCAAATATTATTTCTGTCCTACCCAAAACCCCAATTGTTTAAAACAACAGCCCTAGAGGGTTGGGGAAAAAAAATCCCAATCAAACAGAATTTAACCAATTATAAACCATTTGAATGTGTGTGTATGTTATAATATAGGACATGGCGATGCCTTTTATCTGATATTATGCCCATGGGTGGCATCTAAACCAGAAGCTTATTCCACAAACTAGCGATCAACATTACTCCTGAAACAAAAAAGAACAATTAAACCAGCAGCGCTTGCCCAACTACCAAGGGCAACTAAGGTGCAAAAGGCAAACTCGTTTTTATCAGTGCAAAGTATTTTTTTGTTTTGCATAATGCATTATCCACACTGCTGCTTCTTCCTGGCTATGTAAAGCTGCAGGATGGGCTTATATACAGATTCATGCTTAAACGTGGGACACTTGGAATTTCTATGCCATTTTTATATCTCTGTAGGAGACATTGCTAGATACTTATTGGCCTTCAAATTTGTAATTAGGTCATGGCAAACCATCAGATGCTGCCTGTATAATGAGAAATCTACTATTCCTCCGCATAATGGAAAATTGTCTCATAAAACCAGATATAAAAAGCTCCCATATTGTCGATCCAATAAAAAGGGTGACTTGGAGCTGGTTGTTACATCCATATCTCTGGGAAAGCACCACAATCTTCGATGTTGAGTAACTTTTTAAAGCCGAGCTCAGGTTGCCTTATCTTCCAAAAAGTAAATATTTTGTTTCTTCAAATTAAGTTGAACCTTATCCCCTTTAATACAAAAGGGTTTAATGTGTGTGGTTGGTGTGTGTGGGTCTCTTTAGGTTAAACGGTAAAAATCTAGTAGAGCTAAAGGTTCAATGTTGTTTAAACCGAAATTTCCTCCTGGAACCACAGAATCTCACAAAGTCTTGGTTTCAACCATCAAAACTTCTGCAGGTTTTTTTACAATGAAATTTTAAAGGTTTCAAAATTTGTTAACCACCAACATTTCTAATTATTACCAAGACAATTTACTGGTTAAACCATATACATCCCTCCGCAGTGCCTTAAAACTAGTACAGATTATACTGATCACGGAACCACAACGTGAATCAGATGATACCCGATTTCTTTATCATTGAACATGTAACACCATGCAGCTTTCCTGGCTGATGTTTAGCCACTCAGCCCACCCCTTCCCCGAAGCTGAGCTCTAGCTGCCCCATTGATCTACAGTCCCATCCACCTCTCTATTCAGCTTTGTTAGTTTAGCTAATATATTTCTCTATTTCTTCTCCATGCAGACAATACACAGTAACTAAACTTCTCATTGCTTTAGATGCTTTTTAATATTTACCAAACTGCTTCTCCCGGCCCATGGTTCTCAGTGATAAAAATACAATGAGCTTAACTGTACCAATAATGTACACCACTGGATCTACTTACCTTAAACAAGGAGCCTTGGGACTCGTTTGGGAAGATTCATTGGAAGATTCAGTTTTCTAATAAAAAAAATTCCTTCTTCCAGATGATCTGAATATGACGAGAGTTGTTTAAGGTCCAGAGTCCAGTATTTCCCAGCACTGGCTGTATCCAAGCTTGCCTGTACAGTAAAGGATAGAGTTAGAATATCTTCAGAGTAAAAGATACCCAAATTTACTTGTCCACCCCCGCGCTAACCCCTGAAGTCAATCCCAAATCTCTAAATGTCTGCTCTCTACTCTCTTCTCTGGATGGCGCACCGCCGCCTTAAATCAATCTATCACAACTGAATTAATCATTCCCCCCCTAAACTGGACACTAGTCCTCCCTTTTCCATCTATTGACAATAGGTCATTAACCCAGTTGAATCTGCACGCTGCCTTGGAGTTATCTTTGACTGCTCTCTGTCCTTCCATCACCACATTAACAATGTCACTAGGATGTGGTAGTTCCTCCTTCGCAATATTGCCAAGATCCAAGTCTCCAGCATAAAGATCAACCAGGACAACCAGTACAATGCCAGTCTCCGGCAATGAAGATCAACCAGGTACAACCTTACAATGCCAGTCTCCAGCAATAAAGATCAACCAGGTACAACCAGTTACAATGCCAGTCTCCAGCAATAAAGATCAACCAGGTAAAACCAGTACCAATACCAGTCTCCGGCATAAACATCAACCAGGTACAACCAGTAACAATGCCAGTCTCCGTCAATAAAGATCAACGAGGTACAACCAGTAACAATGCAGTCTCCGGCAATAAAGATCAAACAGGTACAACCAGTAAAACATGCCAGTTCCAGCAATAAAGATCAACCAGGTACAACCAGTAAAAAATGCCAGTTCAGCAATAAAGATCAACCAGTTAAAACCAGTTACAAAGCCAGTCTCCAGCATAAAAGACCTAACAGGTACAACCAGTAACATGCCAGTCTCCAGAATAAAGATCAAAAGGTACAACCAGTAACAATGCCAGTCTCCAGTAGAGATGGGCAGAACTTTGGAAAGTTCGTTCCGTTTTCGAACTTATCGAACAATATGGAAAGTTTCAAAAACTAATCCATTAAAGTCAATGGGAGTCAATAGTTTGAAAAGCTCGAATGAAACAATTAAAATATATGGTAACTTATTGCAAATGGGTGGGACCTGGTGGAATGGTCTGGGGAACAGTGTGAATATCCAGGACTTCGAAAACTCGATTTACTCTCACGCGCGCTACTTTCGAGCTCTCGCGTTCGAACATTCGATAATATCCAATGAAACGACTGCGGATTCGAGAATTAATATTTACTCGCAAATAGGTATAATAGACATTTTACTCCGGATTCATAATCGATATTTACTTCGTATGTACAATAGACATTTACTCCGGATTCCCTAATTCGATATTTACTTGCGTATATGGTACAATAGACATTTTACTCCCGGTTTCGATAATTCGATTTACTCGCATATTGGTACAATAGACATTTCACTCAAATATTCAATAATCGATATTTACTCGCATATTGGTATAATAGATATTTATCCCGCTGCAATTCGATATTTAATTGCGTATTGGTACAATAGACAATTTTACCCCGGATTCGATAATTCGATATTTACTCGCATATTGGTACAATAGACATTTTACTCCCGGATCTCCATAATTCGATATTTATCGCGTATTGGTACAATAGACATTTTACTCCCGGATTCGAATTGTTTTCACTGCATATTGGAAAAGAGATTTTACTCCCGGTTCCATAATTTGATATTTACTCGCCATATGGTACAATAGACATTTACTCCCGGATTCATAATTCGATATTTACTCGCATATTGGTAATACGACATTTTACTCCGGATTCGATAATCTGAATTACTCGCATATTGGTATAAGATATTTTACCCGGAATCGATATTCGAATACTACTATTGGTACAATAGATTTTACTCCCCGGATTCGATAATTCGATATTTTACTCGCATATTGGTATAAATAGATATTTACTCCGGAATCGATAATTCGATATTTACTCGCATTGGTTAAATAGATATTTACTCGGGATTCCATAATCGATACTTTACTCGCATATTGGTACAATAGACATTTTACTCCCGGATTCGATAATTCGATATTTACTCGCATATTGGTATAATAGATATTTCCTGTCCTTTGCCTGTCAGTGGTCACTAATGGGTTAACACCCTGATCGCTCTGCGCTGGACAGGAAGAAGTATAAATTATAATTATTAACTCCTCCCACCTGCTTCAGTCCTATTCCTGTCCCCTCGCTGGATTGGAGAGAAAGAGTATGCTCACTCCTTGGATCTCTGGTTCCCCGCTATAGCCGGCTGTCTCGACCCAGGTGAGGTTCCAGCAGCCAAGCTACCTTCCCGCGGCAGCCCAATTGGTCTCTCCCGCGGGTCCGCGCGTCTCCCGTACTTCCGGGTTGACGCGCAATGATGACGTCATCGCGCCTATTTAAAAATAGGGCGCGAGATTAGCTCCTTGGCGTTTGTACTGCAGAGGAGTGCTGGTGTTGTCTCTGCCTGTGATTAATATTGAATTGGAGCTTACAGGTAGCTTTATTCCTACTGTGGCCACTCCAGGGGGCATAGATCCAGATCAAGATCCAAGTCTAGGGGGTGAGCATGTCGGTTAGGAGGGTAAGTATTGTTGTTTTCCTTTTAGAGTACTAATTTTTTTTTTTTGTTTAGTGATTCATCTCGCCACAAGGATGAAAATCGTCATTCAAGGCGTAGGAAGGAGTGCAAAACCTGTGAAAATCAAGTTATTCAAGGGAAGAAATATTGTGAAGATTGCATGTCCACCTTTGTTGACAAAGAAGCCCAGAAACGGGATGTCTCCCAATGGGTTAAGGAGTCCATGACTGAGTTTATGGGTACTATGATCAGTCAAATTACAGAGTCTGTTAAGGCCAACTTGAGTCAACAGCCTGTTTTACCAGCTGACCCTCCTGCTGATCTTCAACCTGAGCCAGGACCATCTAATCCAGGCACAGATGGGGAAAGAGATATAGAGTTAGATAATCCATTTCCTCCTAATATTATTCAAGGCTTGATAAGGGCCATGCGGGCCACATTGATTTCGGAAGAGGATGACTCTCCCTCAAACAGTGGGGATAAGATGTTTGCTTCTCCATCTCCCAAGGCAAATTTTTACTTCCATCCTGTCATGGCTAATTTAATTCAGGAAGAGTTCAATACGCCGGCTAAGAATTTCTTCCTTCCTCATTCACTTGCAGCCAAATATCCTATGTCAGATGAAGATGTAAAGCTGTGGGATCATATTCCTAAAGTGGATGCATCAATGTCTAGGTTATCCAAGAAAACTCTTCTGCCAGTTGAGGATGGAATTACGCTTAAGGATGCTGTGGATAGAAGACAGGAGGGTGTGCTTAAAAGATCCTTTTTAGTATCTGGGGCTTCCTTCAGGCCAGCTGTTGCTTCGGTAGGGCTTACTAAATCTGCAAGCTTATGGTTAAAGGAATTGGAAAAGGCAGTTCAATTGGATGCACCTAAGAAAGAGATAATACAGGCTATCAAAGATATCCGACTAGCTACCGATTTCTGTGCAGAAGCGGCCCTGGATAGTTTAAGACTGTCGGCAAAAAGTATGGCTTTGTCAGTGGTGGCTAGACGCATTTTATGGTTACGTCAATGGAAGGCAGACCTGCCTTCTAAGATGAGTATTATAAACGTTCCCTTTCAGGGTGATTTACTCTTTGGAAAAAAACTAGAAGATGCTATTGCACGTAATGCTGCAGATAAGGGAACATTTTTGCCTCAAGTAAAAGACAACAGACCATTGTTTAGAGTTAACCGTCCAACCTTCAAGGAAGCCAGACAGTATCGTCCAGGGAAGATATTTTCTCAAAGGCCATGGAGGATAAATCAGAACCAAAATCAGTCCTTTCGTAACCAAAAGTTCAAGCAACCTAAGAAGCAATTATGAAGGTGTGGGAGTCCAACAGGAGAAGGTAGGAGGGAGGCTTTCCAATTTCTATCCTGTATGGACTCAAACCATCACAGACAAATGGGTTCTGGAGACAATAAGGCTGGGTTATCATCTGGAATTCAAGATTGTCCCAGTAAAGGATGTATTTGTGGCATCTCGAACTCCCAAACTTCAAGATGCAAGTCACGCCTTGAGAAACGTCCTCTTGGAATTGAAGTCAAAAGGTGTCATAGAAAATGTTCCTCCCAACCAGCTGAGAGAAGGTTTCTATTCTCGTCTATTGTTGATAAAGAAGGTGTCAGGCGATTTCAGGGCTATATTGGATCTAAAAAAACTAAATGCTTTCCTAAGAGTCAAATCCTTCAGGATGGAATCATTAAAATCGGTTCTTATCCATGTAAGGAGAGGAGATTGGCTCTTAAAGATAGATCTTCAGGATGCATATCTACATGTCCCAATCTGGTATCCGCACAGAAGATTTCTGAGATTCTATGCCCTGGGTCAGCATTTTCAGTACACAGCACTACCGTTCGGCTTGGCAACGGCTCCAAGGGTGTTTACGAAGATTTTAACCCCTCTGATTGCCCATATGAGACTGAAGGGAGTATTCCTGTTTTCATATCTCGACGATATTCTTCTCAGGGACGAGAACCAGATAAATTTAATATCTCAAAAGAACCTGGTGTTGCAAACCCTTCAAGCCCATGGTTGGCTAGTGAATTGGGTAAAGTCACATCTTCTTCCAAGCCAGAACATGGAGTTCCTGGGAGTATCTGTAGATACAATAAAGTTCCAGGTGTCTCTTCCCTTACCAAAAAAGGAAAATATTATGAAGGAGGTAAAACAGTTCTCATTGAGGAGAATATCCACAGTCCGCCTATGTCAACAGCTCATAGGGAAGTTGGTTTCTACCATCCAGTCGGTCAGATGGGCCATGAGCCATGTACGAACGCTCCAGATGGAATTCCTGAACCAGTTGGACAAGAGGAAAATGAATCCCTTTCAGCTGATATATATAAAACAAACTACGATCAAATCTCTGGAGTGGTGGACAACACCCTCCAATTTCAGGCCCATTCCCTTGAACAAAATGAACCCGATACGGATAATTACCTATGGAAGTATAAAAGGTTGGGGAGCCCACTGTCAAGAGAACTGGATACAACAGATCTGGACATCTACCATGAAGAGGGATTCTATCAACTACAAGGAACTCAAAGCTATTCAACTGGCACTAATATTTTTTCTCCCTATAGTTCACAACGGTTCAGTATTAGTAGTTTCAGACAATTGCACAGCAATTTCCTATATAAACCGCAGGGGGGGAACTCGCAACAACAAACTTTGCCTTTTGGCTCTATCCATCCTGTTATGGGCGGAGAACAATCTGCAGGATCTGAAAGCAATCTATATCCCATCATCTCTCAATGTCAGAGCAGATTATTTGAGCAGACACAGAGTACTTCCGGGGGAATGGTCATTGTCCAGGAAAATCTTCACACAGATTACAGACAAGTGGGGCACGCCCCAGATAGATTTGATGGCCTCTCTTCAAAACCACAAGCTGCCGGTGTTTTGCTCCCGTTATCCACTTCTAGAAGCAGCATTTACAGATGCCCTGTCATTCAGATGGAGGTTCCGGCTAGCCTATATTTTTCCTCCTTTCCCCTTAATTGCGAAAGTTCTCCAGAAGATCTGGGAGGACCAAGCCACAGTAATTGTAATTCTACCATGGTGGCCGAGGAGGCCATGGTTTTCAATGCTCCAGGAGATGAGGCTGGATGCTTCTTTTCACCTCCCGTCGGTTCCGGGGTTGTTGACACAAGGTCCTATACAGTTCTCAGATCCAGTGACCTTATCGTTGACGGCATGGCTACTGAGAGGGAGGCGTTAAAAATTCAAGGGTTGTCAGAAACCACTATTTCCACATTAAAGGAGGCAAGGAGCAGAGCAACCTCTTCATCATATTATAGAGTCTGGGACACCTTTATCAAGTGGTGCAATTCCAAGTCTCCTCCATTATCATCTATCTCAGAGGTTGAGATTGTGGAATTTCTACAGAAAGGATTAGATAGAAAGCTAGCTCCAGCTACTTTGAAGTCTCAAGTCTCAGCATTGTCAGCCTTGTTCAACATTAAGTGGTTTACTCTTCCTTTGATATCTAGATTCTTTCAAGCATTAAAGAGGATGCATCCGCCTAAAAAACAAAAACCTCCCCCTTGGGATTTATCTCTTGTTTTGAAAGCCCTCACATCTGTTCCTTTTGAACCACTTGAAGATCTTCCTTTGGACAAACTTACCTGGAAGCTCAGTTTTCTGTTAGCCATCACATCGGCTAGAAGGGTATCAGAAATTACAGAATTTAAAGCAGGTCCTCCTTGCCTTAAAATCCTTGATGATCGTGTTATTATAAGACTTCATGATTCCTTCCTACCAAAAGTCGTTTCATCTTTTCATGTGAATGAAGATATTTGTTTGCCTTCATTTTGTGCTAATCCTCAGTCGGAAGAGGAGAAAACCTTGCATTGTTTAGATGTTAAGAGATGTATCCTCTCGTATCTAGCAAAGACACAGCAAATCAGGAAATCAGATTCCCTTCTGGTCCTATACTCAGGGAAGAAAGTTGGAGGAAAACCTTCCCGTTCTACAGTGGCGAGGTGGATCACCTCTTGTATTAAAGAATCTTACCGATTATCTTCATGTGAGTTGCCCCCTGGTGTCAAAGCTCACTCTACAAGGGCAATGGCTGCATCCTGGGCATGCCAATCTGGAGTCTCCATGGAAGATATTTGTAGAGCGGCTACCTGGAGCTCCGTCCACACTTTTATCAAACATTACATGCAAGATTTGGCTTCCTCTTCTTATGCTCAGTTTGGGCGATCTATTCTTGAAGTAGTTAATAAATAATTTAATAGCACCCTCCCTTTGAGTATTTATTGCTTGGGTAAATCCCATTAGTGACCACTGACAGGCAAAGGACAGGAAAACAGAAAATTATATCATACTTACCGAAATTTTCTTTTCCTGGACTGTAGCCTGTCAGTGGTCACTAAGATCCCTCCCTTCCTGTTTCTTATTTTATTTCCTAGCTCGGGTACAGTTAGGACTGAAGCAGGTGGGAGGAGTTAATAATTTATACTTCTTCCTGTCCAGCGCAGAGCGATCAGGGTGTTAACCCATTAGTGACCACTGACAGGCTACAGTCCAGGAAAAGAAAATTTCGGTAAGTATGATATAATTTTCTGTTTTTACTCCCGGGATTCGATAATTCGATATTTACTCGCATATTGGTATAATAGATATTTTACTCCCGGATTCGATAATTCGATATTTACTCGCATATTGGTACAATAGACATTTTACTCCCGGATTCCATAATTCGATATTTACTCGCATATTGGTATAATAGATATTTTACTCCCGGATTCCATAATTCGATGTTTACTCGCATATTGGTATAATAGACATTTTACTCTCAGACTCGATATTCGATATTTACTTGCGTATTGGTATAATAGACATTTTACTTGCGGATTCGATATTCGATATTTACTCACATATTGGTACAATAGACATTTTACTTGCGGATTTAAGAATTCGATATTTACTTGCCTATTGGTATAATAGACATTTTACTTGCGGATTTGAGAATTCGATATTTACTTGCGTATTAGTATAACAGACATTTTACTTGTAGATCTAAGAATTCGATATTTAGTCGCGTATTGGTATAATAGACATTTTACTTGCGTATTGTTAATTCGATATTTACTCGCGTATAGGTATAATAGACATTTTACTTGCATATTGTTAATTCGATATTTACTTGCGTATAGGTATAATAGACATTTTACTTAGTATAGTA